>JAYMFT010286332.1:0-10421 GCA_038088735.1 Panulirus argus | reverse complement strand
CAAAAAGTATTTTGATGTATAAAGTCTAACATCTTCCGGAGTATGGTAACTGAGCAATCAGCCATCAAGCGACGTTTAACTAGTAAACTTGTATAATTTAGTATTCATAAAAGCACCCTTAGATACCAAAATAATAACTGTTAAGTAAATCACTTACGTATAATACATTAAGCAGGTGTGGAAGTGAAATGTCATAAATCCAATAATGCAAATAGGAAAACTGCTAAGTCAGTGACCCGGCGGTTGGAAGTACTCTAGTCTTTCAGAAAGCGTAAAAATAATGGCCAAAATTTGACGACCTGAGCGACGACACTTGCGTAACCCGGCAACTTCTGAAGACTCCCTAAGTACAAATACTTTATGCTTTGAGGATGACGACTTAAGGAGGCTGAGCTAGTATATGCATGGTACATTTATCGTATGATTAAGTGAGTCGTGACTTGTGTGGGTGATTATATATATATTTATTCATGTTGGAGGGAGGAGTCCTGGATAGTGTGGTGGGAGGGACAGGTCAGCAGGAGGTGGGTGCAGGAGGGAGGGATGGCGGGTGTGCAAGGTCCTTCTGGTCCTGCCAAGGTAAACATGTTGGGCCTGATGTTTAGCTAACTCCTCACATCTGGCTACCCTGTCCTCCCTCCCTGACATCCTTGTCTTACACTCTCCCCTCTTTCCCTCAATGACACCCTTATCTTATACTTTCCCCTCTCTCCCTCCTTGACACCCTTACTTAATACTCTCTCCTTCCTCCCTGTCCCTTACTTATACTCTTCTCTCCCTACTTCTCTGGCTCTTCGTTTTGTTCTCGCCTCCGTCCCTGTTCCTCTGTCTGACTCTTCAGCCTCCTTACCTTTTCCTTCCATCCCTATTGGTCCTTGCTTTACCATGAGCCATCTACTTGCCATGCTTCCCCATCTATATATTCCCTCCTTCTCTGACTCTTCTTATCCATCTGGACTCCAACAATATTTTCCCTTAACCTCTCCCTCCCTCCCTGGCTTTACTGACCTCTCTCCCACTCCCTCCTTCCTTTCACTTATCCGAACTTCCCTCCCGTCAGTGGTCTCTTCCTCCCTGCATTCACTGATCGCTCCCTCTCTCCCCTCACTAGTCCCACCTTTTCCTTCCCGGTTCCATCCTTCCCACCTCAACTCTCACCTACCTCCTCCTTCACTAACAACAGCAACCAATAAGCTGAGTGAACATGTTGCACCACAGTAACCATTACGACAGAACCATTTCTTAACGTCTTTGAGTGCAACGACTTAACCCTTCAATACGAAGACTTAACCCCTTCAATAAGATGACTCCATCTTAAGTGCAACGACTTTGTTCATTGCACTCAAGGGAATAAGCGTCGTATTCGAGGGAATAAGACTCTTTAAGTTCAGTCATGTATTAGACCGTAGTGTGAGATTCTCTGGCCATGGCTGCTCTCTGCCCGTAAACCACAACCTGGTCACCTGATCGACCCGCCCCTGACTCACTTGTAATGTTCCATATTGTATCCTTCTCTTCTTTGTTAAACGCACTCATTCACTCCTTAAACGGTTTAATCACATTTCTTTTCCTTATATTCAGTTACGTTCAACAAACTTCCTAGTTCTCCATCATTCCCAATATTCTTACAAAAAATTTTTTCGACTGGTAACCTCCAACGAACAATCTATCTCTTATAAATCTTAAAACATTCTTTTTTATATACCTACCTCAACGGCATCCCCACCGTCTTTCCGTCACATCAGATCATCGCATGTGTTAGAGTGTCAGGTCGATGAAGACTGACGTGAATATAAAATAGCAAATGTGGTAATCATCACAATTTTCTCCCTCCAGTATCGAGCAAGATGAGACAAGACGCCGTCCCGCTGGTGCTGCTGCTGCTGCTCTCCACGGTAAGACCCCAGCCAAGATAAACATGACACAGGGAGTCTCAAAAGTCAGGACTGAGAGAGAACTCACCATATTACTTTTAGTTCAAGAAACGCTCAAACCGACTGTCATGAATTTACAATCACATACTCATGAGTACTCCGTACTCATGGGTATGTGTAAGCAAATTCATCAATACAATTTGAACGTTTCTTGGACAAAATTAAAATGCTGAATTCATCCGTCTCATTCCTGACTCTTGAGACACCCTTCTACAACATTGTTTTATGACTCGCATGTTGACGCGTCCTCCGCGTTGCTTCACTCTTCCCTGGAAATGACCTGCATTAAAACCTCATGGATAAATACACTGCATGTTTTGCGTGTTAATTCCTATCACGAAATTTCTTATTGTAGCACCATCGATCCTGTGGATGTATTTGAATCTGACCACTTGTGTCTTTATCTAGATATTACCTCCTTATTTCTGTTTTCACGCCACAAGCATAAAACAAGTAAAGATGACAAATGTTCTTGTAAGAGACGACTCTTCTTGGTGCCTGGTCATGCACGGTACACACGCAGTTTTATGCTGAATAACCAAGAAGGGCGTGTTGACCTATTCTCATAATGATTAATAAAATTACTTTTGAAGCAACATCATAGTGGCCTAAGCTGGAGAGGCAACAAGACATCACAACGTATAACAAAATTCTTTGTCAGTTATATTTTGCGTCACCTAGGTTTTGGTGTACGCTGGAAATGCTTGTTAATTTTTGTTATGCTACATAACATAGTTTCGTTCCAACAGGTTAGAGCGAGCCTTCTTCCAGGGGTAGATCATCAAGGGGACCACCACCAGCACCACGATGACCACGACCACCATCACGATGACCACGCCCACCTCCACCACCACCACGATGACCACGCCCGCCATCATCATGAGTTCCCGCTTGCCACCGGGGATGAAGCCGCTCTGGCCTCTGTTCGCATCAATGAACTATTCAACGGCATCTTCCAGGACAACCAACAGGTTTTTTTCAGATAAATTGTCATAATTAATTACTTGTAACTTTGTAGAATACTAATCTTATCCATACAGAGTATGGCTACGATCGCTGTATACAGTGAAACCCCCAAAATACATTTTAGGTCAGGCAACACTCGTCAAATGTCGTGTATAAGCGATGGCAACTCGAAGGCTGACCGACCCAGCTTCCTTTCTCTCAAACGTTCTTTACCTTTTTGGTTTCTCTCATATCCGAGAACCTCTCTAATCCGTCAATTATATTTTTGGCACCGCTGTCCATCATCGTTTTTTTCATTATGAAATGATGCCGGCAAATTCTCTTGACGTGACATGATTTACAAAATTTTCAGCGTGGTATGGGCTGGTCGACCTGAAATACATGCGACAGGACCTAGCTGTATTTGTTTTGGTTCCTGGTAGGAGGAACGGGAATTCACGTTAATAAGTAATACGCAAAATTTCTGTGAAAATTTTCATTAGTTCTGTAAAAAAAAAAAAAAAAAATAGATCCTCTTCACAAAAAGGAAAAATCTATTGCGATTTTCACCTAGCAATATCAACAGAAGGGTGAAACTGAGGGTTGAGGGTCGGAAATATATGGCTCCTTTATCAAACACAGACATATATCTACATTAGGAAGTATGTACATTCCTAAAATAAAAATACATGGACATCAATAAATACAACTCCATCCACGTCTGCAAGTAAAACTTCAACGATAACCAAATCCTCAAGTTATAGTACAGCTTGTATACCCACACATCTACATCTTATATATAACTTCAGGGATAACCTTCATATACAATTCCGACAAGAATCACATCTGCGTTAAGTCCAACTTCTGCAACAACTCCCTCTCCATTTATAATCATAACCACAACCTCACCTACGTTTACATTACCATGTATATCCCTCCCAGCAGCAACCACATCTCCATTTTTTTTTTAAGGTAGCTGAAACGGCACGGGCAATTGAGGCAGTAATCATGGCCATCCCATTGACGCTATATATATATATATATATATATATATCCTAACCTGAGTCAGGTACCCATTTTATCAACCAACCCCTTGGGATAGATGAACAGCTGGGTTGACTGTGTACCGACTGTCGCAACCAGGATTCGAACCTATGCGCTCGACCCTGGGCGGCCTGTGAATGCGTCCCGGTCAGGAATGCCAACATCAAATATAAAAATACTTTATCAACCACAGCTAATCAACAAATACAAATCCTACAAAAAAAAAATCCTACATCTAAATTGTACTACATAAGTATGTACAATTCCCTAATTATCCACATCAAGGATGCTATTGGCCCATTATCAAATAATTATGGCACAGTTACTAGCAACAAGAAATAAAGTATTTCAACTCGTCTACTATTGAATATTTGTGTAGTTTACCATAGGCACAAAATGTATTTCTGGGCCCTGAAAATGAAAATTTCAACATCAAGAATATTGAAAGCGGCGAATTACTTGAATATCTAGAAAAATTAAATTTGAATGAATCAAATGGTTCACAAGACACCGCACCCAAAATATTGAGAAAAAAACTGGCCCGCAAATAAATTTTCCGATCATTGAAATATTCAACAAATAATTTCTGAAAGGGAAAGTGCCGAAGGACTGGATGCTGGCTAACGTAACACCAATCTTCAGAAAAGAAAATAGAAAATGCGCTTCGAACTAGTCTTACTAGCCTCATTTTGGTTCCAGGAAAAGTTTTGGAAACAATAATCACATACAATATCGTTGAATTACTAATACAAAAAAAACAACTGATAACTAATCACCAACTCGGTTTCCGAAATTGAAGATCCTTTTCATCGAATCTAATTGACTTTTTTGTCATATATCCTTTTTCGTTATACACAAATTACAAATAATCGAATACACACACACACACACACATACAAATGCCAATGGTAATTGACTAAAGCAGTAACTATGGATATAAAAAGGATGAAACATATAAGTAGATGTCAGTCTACCGGCCTTGGCCTTCGTGATCTTGACCCTTACTTGAAGGAATCCGGCCTGAGGAGACAAACCTGTTTTTGCTAAACATTTATCCCACGATTTACGCGCATTACGTAATTCCCATTAAATTCTTCAACACGCGATGAGTACGACTGTGCACAGGGAAAGACTATACCTTATATAAATAATCGCGAAAAGTGGGCTGTATTTCTTAAGAGAAGCGACGTAGTATTAAATGCTATTGAATACAAGAACATTCAAGGGAACGGCTGTTTAGCTACTTGTTTCGCCACGTCACCGAACTAGTACTTATATCCGATGTAACCCAGAAGTACAACGCCAACTGCAAGGCATTATTTGTATCTTTCTTTAAGGGAGGAATCTGGTATGACAGTGCATACCAGTTATGAATACAATATGTCATGTTCTAAATGCCAGTCGCTTATTGCAGTAACATACGCGGTAAAAGAGGGAACATTTAGAGAATGACTGTGTGGTCCGTTTTTTGACTGTCTATCCAGTCTACTGATGTTGCTGTTGGTGTTTTATTACGTATAGGGAAATTAATGAAAGCCCCGACCACTTCCACCACGAAACAGTATTGCATGTTATTGAACCTAATTGCTATGAATTGATACATGGTCACAGAGCCAATCTACGTAACACATACTCCAAACGAATTTTTATTTTCATTTTCTACCATTTGTTTTTACAACTGGTCTCTGGACGAAATACTATGGAACATTATCTTTTAACTATCTGTATTTCATACTACCTCCTGAAGCGTGGCTCACGCTATCCACCGGTTCGAATGGGACCTGTTCCTCTCCGTCGTACTATTCTCACCTAAAAAGATGGTAAATTGCGTTTAACACATCAAGTCAGAATTTTCACCAGATTTGATACGCATGTGCCTCAAGATTCAGAACAAACCCACATACAGACTCATCTGGTACAGACGTCCCGTGAGACGTAAACATGCAAATTTTCACATGTTTTATCTGTAATATCGTAAGTATGTCCAGTGGCCTAGTAAGGATTTGGGAGTCTTGGGGTCTAAATAAAAGGGGATAGGGAGTTTTCGAATCTCCCAAAAAAATATCGGATCATAAGATATATTAAGGAAAGAAGGATCCTCATATTTTCTGGACCCCCAGGCTATCGGACCCTGAGATGATTTAAGGAAAGCCGGATTCTTTAATTAACAATCCCTCCCTCCCACTAAACTGTAGGGGCCTGGAATAATTTATGGTGAGTGGGGTCTCATTTTCACCCCCCCCCCCTCGGTTATAGGACCCTTGCATAAAATAAAGCCCCCTCGAAATTACTGGGGCCTGCCCTAGCCTTTTCACACCCTACTGAGTACGCCAAGGAAACTCAGCAAATATTTCCATGTTCAGGCGAGAATATCGAGAAACAACTATGTAAGTACCAGATGGGTAGCTGGTTTTAGGTGACAAATCCAGTCAGCCAATCAACTGCCACATTCACCGGCAATCACTCAAATACATGGCCACATTCATCAGCATTCAACCAATCAAGTTACCGAATTCACCGGCATTCAGCCAATCACGTTACCGAATTCATCGGCATTCAGCCAGTAAAGTGACCGCGCTCAAACTGGGTTCGGACAATCAAATGATCGCGTTCATCGAGCGAGAACTATTTTCTGTGTACCTAACGAACAGGGAAACCAGGTTACCCACCGATTTCATCTCATATGAACAGTCCACACCTGCATTTTTTTTTTCTCACATAGATTGTTACAGCTGACCACTTTTTCTTAGCTTAAGTTACCAGTGCCGCATAATCAGACTGGGATAAATATATTCTTAAATATCTGGCACTTATTTTGTAGTGATCCTGATTATAATGTAAATATACCCTTATTCGCTGTGTCCCAACTTTCCTTCAATAGCTTTATACATACTTTCTGGAGGTCATAGATTGACCATAAAATTCTCTCTAAATAAATACGTTTATTTTAACGATATATCATTACCAGAAGTCCTAACAGTACTGAATCGATTTTTGCTTTCCTATTGTGTCACTTTTTTCTGCAATTATCGTCGATTCCATAAAAAACGAACATCGAAATTAAGACAAATATCAAATCTGATAAAGGAAGATAAATTTTGATTATATATATATATATATATATATATATATATATATATATATATATATATATATATATATATGGAACCGAGGGTGAGTCATAGGGTGGGTTAGGGGGCGAAGAGTCTGCAAGCAATGATGTGTGGAAAGAGAAGTCATTTTCTGGGAGGGCGAAAACGGGTGTTTGGAGGTATGGATGCGAGGCATTGACTATAGATGAGGATGTACGGAGAAGTTGGATGTGTTGGAAATTGTATATTTGAGAACAATATGCAGTGTCTGGAGGGTTGACCGAGTAAGAAATAGTGGGGTAAGTGAGAGAACTGGTAATGAGAGGAGTATAGGTGAGAGAGATGAGGAGGGTGTGCTTAAATGGTTTGTACATATGGACATATGGAGAGGAGTGAGGAGAGACCAACAAAGATGACATGTGTCTGAAGTGGAGGGAACAACGGAGAAGGAAAGACCAAGTTGGAGAAGGAAGGATAAAATGAAAGAAATATTTTGAGTACTCGGGGCCTAAAAGTGCAGGAGTGTGAAAGGCGTGCACGGGAAAGAGTGAATTGGAATGACGTGATATACGTGTGGCGACGGGCTGTCAATAGACTGAACCTGGGCATGTGAAGCGGCAGGAGGAAACCATGGAAAGGTATGTGCGTCCTAGTCGTGGACAATGGAATGTAGTTTTTGTGCATTACATGACAGAAAATGGATGTATGGGAACGAGGGCTTTCTTCTATTCCTGGCGCTACCTTGCTAACGCAGGAAACGGCCAACAAATATGAAAGAATATATATATATATATATATATATATATATATATATATATATATATCCTCCTACCTTCGTAATTGCACATTTACTTTACTATTATTTATTTATTATACTTTATCGCTGTATCCCGCGTCAGCGAGATAGCGCCAGGAAACGACGAAGAAAGACCCATCCACTCATATATACATACATGCACATATATGCACATTACATACCAACATATACATACATAGGCATATACACATATACATATTCATACTTGCTCACCTCCATTCATTCCTGACGCCATCCCGCCCCACAGGAAATAGCATTGCCACCCCTTGTGTCAGAGAGGTAGCGCCAGGGTGCAGAAGGCCACATTCGCTCACACTCAGTCTTACAATCTTGGTAAAAACTCCTCACTGGATTTAGTAGCTTTTCTCTAACACTATATAGTCGTAAGAGCTTCCACAAGAAATCTGTCAACACTACCATACTCCCTCCAGATCCACAAGTGACACATACAGACCTCACTCTTTACAAAGTATTTCCCACACAAATTCTGAAGCCAATTTGTTCCTCCCGTCTGTTGCTCTGTGCATACAACCAGCCTCTTAATTAGCAATTAGGTATATTCAACGTTATATATATATATATATATATATATATATATATATTTATTTATTTATTTATTATATGAAGAATTTTCTCATGCATAACATACCTTGGTTGTGCCAGCAGCTGCCAAGGGACATGCCTGCCATGAATGAGGTTCCCACCAACATCCAGTTCTCCTGCATCGACAGGCTCCCGGGTTACTACGCTGACGTCGAGTACGATTGTCAGGTGAGCCACGGGGGAAGAAATTGATGGTAAGAGAACGTAACTCATGTTGGAAGGGAGAGAGAGCGAAAGAATATAAGGTATTAACAAAATAAGGGGGATGGAAACAAAAAAAAAGAAAATGAAAAGAGAAAGAAAAATGACTTACTGAAAAAGTACGAAGCAACTGAAGGACGGTCGACAACGGCACCTATTTTAAATACACATTATCAGTTTCAAAACTTTATTCCTTGACAGAGGAATCGGGATCGTAGTGCTGGATCTCACCAACCCCATGACCTTCACTAAAATCATGTCGACCTGTGACTACCCATTGCTCCTCCCTTCCTTTGTCAATAACCGCACAGCAGTGACTTGGGTCAACATTAAGATGATCTGGACAGATTACTCTTCTTTGGAAGTTCCTCTTCCCTCTCAACCCCCAACCCCGACCTCCTGACTCACATCAGGACTAGAGTCATTAGATTCGTTGCCCCTCCCCTCCCCAGTTACACCTTCATCCTTTTTGTGTTTTTCAGCCATGTTCCCATTCTATATCCTTTCCTACACTCCCATTCACTACATAACGATATGTATTTCCCCATCTACCATCTTTTCCTTTCTCTAATATGTTTATGCAGCATCTTTCTCCTCCATATCAATTGACCCCTCTTACATTTCTACAAAGTCCATCCTTTCCACTACCTTCTCCATCCCTAATTTCCATTCTGTTCTCCTTTCTGTAACCAAAAAGACTAACAAGATGACAAATTAGTGAGATTAGAAAATCTCATGTGGTACTACATGTAATAAGGTAAGCTTGACACAGTTGCCATTTATAGTCATAAAACTATCAACTTTTCTATCTTGTCATTCTCACTCCCTTCATCTCCTACACCCAACTCTTCTCCCTAACTAGCCACACACCTGAACCTCCTTATTCTGTCATTACCTTTGCTCGGCCTCGTCTTTTGACTCATTCCACAGCCCCACAACTGTCCTTTCATTCCACAACATCACCACCATCCTTTCATTCCACAACTCCACTGCCATCCTTTCACTCAACAATTCACCACAATCCTTTCAGTCCACAACTCCATCACATCCTTTCAACCTACGGTCCACCACCAACCTGTCATCCCACAACACCACCATCTGTTCATCCCACATATCCATCGCCATCCTTTCAACCTACAATCCACCACCCTGTTTTCCACAACTCCACCAACATCCTTTCAGCCTACAATCCACCACCATCCTTTCATCCAACAACCTCACCACCATCCTTTCATCCCACAATCCAACCACCATCCTTCCATTCCTAACTCCACCACCACCCTTTCAACCTACAATCTACCAAGTTCCTTTCATCTCAGAGCCCTGCCTCCATCCTTAAAGTGCAGCACGGTTCAGTCATCCTATAACCCTGCCAAGAATCGTTCACTCACCCAGTATTCTGCCTTCTCTGTCACAGGTGTACCATGTGTGTAGGATAGATCACCCAGTGGCAAGCTTCCTGTGCCCCAACGGAACAGTTTTCAACCAAAGTATCTTCACATGTGACTGGTGGTTCAATGTGGATTGCTCCTTGAGCCCATCCTTATATCCACTTAACGGTGACTTGTACAAGGTTTGTACATTGTGCATTTCTTCATTAAGTTAGTTTATACCTTTTTTTCTATGCTGGCAAAGTTGGCATGAACAACTAACTGAATGGTGAAATCATGGTCATCTCATATACGCAATAGATGATATATATATATGAAGTGAAGTGCCTGAGGATTGGCGTAATGCATGTATAGTGCCATTGTACAAAGGCAAAGGGGATAAAGGTGAGTGTTC
>JAYMFT010286321.1:0-10421 GCA_038088735.1 Panulirus argus | reverse complement strand
GAACGTTGAAATCCCCGAGGTACAGGATCTCAGCTTGCGGGTGAGAGGATGTCACAGTCTCATGGCAGGAGTTTAGAAAGTCGAAGAAGGATACAAAGTTTGTAGAATTAGGGCAGCAGAAGGCGAAACAGAGGACAAGTGTGGTAGCAGGGAGACAGACTTTGAGCCACATAACATCAAAGTTTGGGGATCCAAGGTCCCTGAGGAGTGCAACAAGTGTGTTTATGTTGGAATAAGCACAAACACCACCTCTGAAACAAACGCGAGTTTAGATTATAGTTAGATATGAAAAAGGGACTTGTGAGAACATCATTTGACAACTGTGTCTACGATTGAAGTAAGATATTGGGAGAGGTACTAGACAGATGGTGTTCAACTGCGGTAGATGTAGGATGTCTCACATGTGAAGGAGAGAGAGGCAGCTGTAGGTACGTCATAATTGTGTCACCACACATCCGCACGTCATTATAATCTCTTATACTCCCCAGGTCTCAACACCCTCGCCAGTGGTCTTCAGGGCCAGCCATTAATTTCCAGCCTATTTCCAGACTCCAGGTATACCTGACGCCTTATAATCTTCGCCGACGGTTTCTGCCGTCATCCATCATAGTCTTGGACGAAGGAAAATAAAAGTGGGGCAGTCTTTCATTATTCTCCATTCTTCTCTAATTACTTATTGTACTCTCTTCGGCAATTTCGATTTAGCATCACTTATCATTTATCGGTTATCATTACCATTTTCTTCATATTTGCTTTTATAATGATAATAACTATCAAAATTCTCACAAATTATTATTTTGTAATAATTTTGCTCTCACTAGATGTAGTTATCAGTATCTCCTCCACCACAGAGACTGCTGACAGCTTATCCGACAGAGGAGCTTTGACTATGAGTCCAGAGACCACTCGCTTCTATGCGCCTTTGGGTTCCACGGCCTTCGACGTCATTTTCTGAGAAATGGTAAACAGACTTTAAAGAAAGATGGATAGAAAACGAATTAAGCTAAACTCCAACGACGCCTTTTTTCTTTGTCACTTGGTGTTTAACTTTAGCAAGTTTGACTTCCTTATAGCTTAAATATCTCTAAACAGTAACAAATACTGGAAATATGACAAGACTCCGATGTCTGCATTTGGGAAATGCTGGAACTCTCATTCATATAATTTCCAGAGGAAAGAAGCAACCCCCTCCTGTTTTATCAAGTGGTGCTGTGATCCCACACTGCCTCCCGGATAGCCATCCCAAAATTCATGTCTTCCATTTCAGCCTCAACCGAACTTTCCTTGTATAGTGACAGACATGGCACCAATCGAAGCCATCTCGTGTGAACGGAAAAAAAGTTCAAGGGAAGGACATAAGGATTTAATCAGGACTCCGTCGGTGTTTGTAGACCTGACTCATAAAGAACGAAAGGTTACATGAAGTAGGGAAGGACAAGAGAAGGAAATAGAATACCACAGCTCAGCTGTTCGAGGAAGAAAGGAGGTATTATAGCGGCTAATTCTCGCACTTGTGCCTGAAACACTGCTGGAAGCTCTGTGGTGCTCTACAGGTAAAATACGATCCCGATCTTATGTCTGAAGCGAGGGCTTGTGATAATGCCTCAGATTTTCAATCTACAATCCCTTTTCGTCGCATCTACAGGCAAAATAGTTGGAATAAACCAATAACGGAGAGCAAGGCTTTAGCCATGCTTGACCAGCTCTCAACCATTCTTGACCAGGCCTCAGCCGTGAAGATGACCCTCTTACAAACAGAAAACGCCCCCACTCGAGGGACTTCTTGCTTGCTATCTCAACTCTTCCCATGGCTCTCGCCTCAGCCCAAATGCTCTATACATTAGTAAAGTCGTTCGCCTTACGGCCTGTATTTACTCTGAATACCAAAGGATTAGAAAGAGTGAGGTGGCTGACCAGTTTGGTCATTTGGTCGACATGCACAGAGTTGTAAAGAGCTCTTTTGGATGGCAGGCCATACTGGGTTGCCTCTGCTAATTGTCCTTCGAAGAGAGAAGCCCAGCTCCTCAGGACATGAGGGAAGTGACAAGGGACCTGATTGTGTAGTAATATATGCCTAGAAGAAAGGCAAGCAGCTGGTGTGGGACTACACATATGCTTGCACATTGGAAGATACATATCATAAGAGGACCTCAAAAAAAAAAAAAGAATGGCACTGGGAGACGTCAGAAAACAGGTATAGAAAGGAAATTATGGTTCCCACGAACCAGAGCACCCCTTTTGTTCCAATGGTTTCAGAAGCACTGTGACCTTGGGGGAAGAATGCTCCTCACTACCTCAAGGTGCAGTCGAATCAATTAAGGACGAAATCAGCCAGCTTTCTATTTCATTGCCACAGTATAGCTATCCAGCAAGGGAATCGAAGTACTATTAACGGTTCTCATCCCTTCCTCGGAGGAACTGAAGGGAAAAGCAGCATGTAGTTTAAGCAAACATTTTAAGAATTTCTACTGATTTATATCTAAAGGTGGGTGGAAAGGGAAATCAGTCCTTGGAGGGCAGAGTTCGCCAACATTCACCATGCCTCTGGGACGATCCAGTTAAGCAAGAGACTTAGCCCGTGCAATTGCAGCGTTAACCAGCTCTTACAGCTCCTGAGAGAAAGCCAGCTAGCAGTTGTCATTCCCTGGTGGGGAAGGCTTTCCTAGCACTCGCCACGCCTCTTGGACGGCCTGACTTACTCCTCATTCATTCGTCTCGTGCAGATCCCACAGCCCGGACATGCACATGTGTTTTTCCCTCTTTTTATCACCTGTTCGAAGCCGTTCATCTCATGTAAGCTGATATTCAGTCTCCAGCTGCAGCTATTTTTCTTTTTACACGTGTTTTTCCTCCTCTTGTTTCTAATTCGTATCCATTTGTTACATCTCATGAAATCAAATATTCAGTCCTACCTGCAGCTATTTCTTTTCCCAGTGATCTATAATTAACTGTGAGCAATCAAAAGTAAGTCGTGTGACGCAGTTTCATATACCGTGTGTGGCTGTTCTAGAAAATCATACATACGTCCTGAAGCTGCAGGGATTATTTCTCCTCGCGCCAGTATTAGATCTGCTTTGCGTGTAAAGCGAGTTAGTCGGGACGGTGATCGCATCAACGCTGGCCTCCCCGACAAACCCATGAGAAACAGAGGACTGTGTCTAGTGTGCTGCAAGCCCTTATCGTATTATGCTTCAGCTGTAATATAATCCCTGGTATAATCTTACTTTAGACTGTCCTCCCTCTCTTCTCCTAAGTATATGCGTTTCTTTTCTTCGTTAAATAATTCCTAAAAGAGTTATTTTTCGTGGTCCTTGCTTTTCGTAGAGTTGTGAGGGACTGGCGCCGTGAGATCTTTACCCGAGTACCAAAGCATACCATTAAGCCAAAGTTTTGCTGATTTAGTATACCGATCGACCACATATTCACGAGAGACGAGGTCAGAAATGTATCAGTCATTCAACTTCTTATACATATATAAATATCCAGGGCGAGGAAAACGGTGTGACTCTATTTGAATGGTAAGTATCTAAGCATATGAAAAAAAAAAAATAAAATAAACAGCTCTAAGAATAAAACAATAAAGGATATTCATCCTTTGATAAGTAACACAACAGACAGCTAACGGGAAGAATGTCCAAAATGATACCTATAGGATATATATACAGACAGCAGCAACATCGCAGCGTATGGAAAGGAAAGGTGCATGAAAGATGATGTCAAGAGAATAAATGAGATGGAAGGCTTCTGAGTCTACTCTAGTCAACAGACAGATGAAGGATGAGCCACCCTAGATGTGTGAACATGATTCCATACTTGGGTGGAAAAAGTCCTGCAGACGTGAAACAGCTGCTCACAAGCAAGATCAAGTACGGCACTTATACAACACTTCCTGCTTTTGGGAAGCAGACCGTGTGATGTTGATCATGGTTATGCCCAACATGTTTATATCACTACAGGGTTGAATTGTGGTGCTTTGAAATTAAACAGAAGGAAAAGAACGATTATCGCACAGGTACATAGGGAGAAATTTCGTTTTAGCAGTATCGTCTAACAAGGCTTTTCCACTCAGAAATGTTGCACAGTGTCAAACTGAGAGGGAAAATACGATCAGTTCGAAAAAGAGAAAGAGAATTAAAGGAAGGGAGGGTAAGTGAGTGGAAGTGTGTAAAGTAGAATCATCAGCATAAGACTGAATAGGTTTAAAAGTAGAAGAGAGACTGAGAGAAGAGAAGGCGAGTAGGTGATAGGACAGAACCCTGAAGAAGATCAGTATTGACGCTAGCATAGGAGGGAGAAGAGGCTCCATCGATGACTACTGCAATGGAACGTCCTGAGACGAAACAATGCCTTAGAGAACTGAGAGATGCAAAGAAACCAAAGGAAGAGAGATTAGAAAGCCAAGACTTACGCTACACCCTGTGAAATGCTTTCGAAATGTCGAGGGCTATGGAAAAGACTTCGGCAAAATCCCAGAAGGAGGAGGATCAAAGGCGAATCACAGAAGAGATCACAGCTAGACTGAGCACTGCGAAAGCCATGCTGGTGATCTGAAAGAAGGGATGGGATTCTTAGTGTCTCAGAGAAAGTGAGATATTAGGAAAGTTTCAAAGACTTTCGAGAAAGCAAAAGCGAGAGCAATGGGCCGATAGTTGGAGGGGTTATGTAGATACATATATAAATGCACACATGTTTTCACCTATATTTTGTCCAACGGTAACGAGTGGTGCAAGTTCCTTACAACAATATAGAATGCCAATCGTAGGCAAGGACGAGCGGGTCAGTGTCCTCAAGGCCCCAGGTGTTGGCTAAGCAAGTTATCTATTCCCAAGCAAGTCACAAGGAAGACTGAACTCTCTGGTGGTATAATGTTAGATGAATATTACACTCCCCTAATTCAGGGTTATCATTCTTTGATTCAGACTTTACCCTTGGAAAATTACGAAAAAATAACTTACTTTTCTATCAAGCATTTTCCTGATTCGGGACTAACTTTACTGCTTTTTTTTTTCTAAAACTTTCCAAAAGGGAGTACCTATATCTACGCTTCTCACGTCTCCAGAGTATTGCTACTGTCTTTACATTCATTCAAGAGTTAACCAAATGGAAAACATGATCGATTTTTTGAAGTAATACAATTTTCGATTCTCGGTTGTTGGGTGTCAATCGTTTATGTGTACACGTTCATCTGAAATCTAAAAAGTTTATTTACTCTTCGCATGTGATTCATAATTCAAATCTTTACCAAAAGAGAGTTTTTCCACACAATGTATTCAAACTGCAAAGCTCTACCAAATGGGAATTATCAGTTCAACTTAAACACTAAATTTTACTGGCTTATGAAATTAATATCTACAAACTTCCAGTCATGATTGAGGAAACTCTTAAGCCTTCAGCCTTCTCTTGTTTTTGAGGCTCTCTCCTTCTATTCCCTCTTCCCATCTCTCTATCTCACTCTTCCCTTTCTCCCTCACTTTCCCATGCAGATAATCACCTCCAGCATCCTGTCTCTGTCACACCATTCAAATTTCCCTCCACACTACTTGGCTCTCACCTGCAGGTCCTTACCACCTGGCCCTCTCCTGCAGATACCCACAACCTGGCCCTCACCTGCAGGTCCTCGCCAACTGTTCCACAACTGCAGGTCCCCGTTAGAGCACCGACAGACCACGGCAACAACCACCTCCCAACATCCGGTCCCTACCGTACCGTCCGCACTTCCAAATGCGCCACTAATTATCAAACAATGTAATTAAATCTGGATGACGTCCTTGAGGAGGGATAAGAATACGGAGGGTGTAGATGTAATGCACGGGACTCATGAGTAAACACACTCCTATGATGATTAATTTCAAGCTATCTTTTTTAACAATCAGTGAGATACCACATATCCACATACACTGATTGATATACAAAACGGATTCTATCACACATACACAGAGATCTTCAAAGAAGTACACGTACAGAAACTCTTCACAAACGCGTATTCATTAATGCATCTGGTTGCATCAACTGAAACTGAACTGGGACATCGCGTTTGGTAAATTTCGTATGGCTAATACAGAGTCGAACAAGATCAGTATTAAAGTTTGCACTAAAGAATCAGGCGTTGCAGACTGAATATGATATCTCCGCTTATTGCATGTGATTTTGACTTGTGCATTTGATCTGACATGTGAAAATAGGGTGCAAAACTTCTCTTCTGATAAAGTAAACCAATCGACAATATAACAAATCCCAGAGTCCAGTTTTCCTAGCCTTAACAGAACATTATACCGACGTTTGACTCAACAATACAAGAGTGGCCCATGGAAGTGACATGGTTTGGACGGTAGTGTCGTCAGCAAAGTTATCAGACACATTCCTGTGGTGCAGCCTCGGCCACTGCGATGTGAGCAGTGACTCCAGTGGTGTGGTGTCTTCATCACCAGGTGAAAAGTCAGTAACCTCAGTGGCAGATTTTCCAGTTAAAACAGGCCTTGCATGAGACATCAGAGCGCCGTTTGCATGAGCTGGACTTCGCCACGTTGGACATCTTTCTCTCTTTCAGGAATTCAAAAGTTGCTCGAGGTCGTGTCTCTTATGAACTGAAACAGTAATAGATTATTGGTCAAAACTTTCACGAGGCAGTTGCTGCAAAGCCGTAATTACCGACCGCATGTGTGTGGTTCGCGTATAGCCTCCATAGACCCTAGGAGTACTCCCCAGAACGGGAGGTGTCCAGATGCGCGCTTTCGCATAGTACCTACTGGAGCAGCACTACAGTACCTGCTTGGACTTGATCAAGAACACTTCCTCTACAGGTTTTAATGAGACCCAAGTGTTTCTTCGTATTAGTGAAAGAAGAAATCTTTAGCTTCTTTACACAGTTTCAATACAGTAAAGTGTCTCATGTAACATTACATGGGTTAGATATGGTATTAAATGTATCCAATACAGAATGGTGTGTGTAGCGATACAGTAATATGCATGTCTAATATAGGGATGTGCATTTTTGATACGATAACTACCGTGTCTCATACAGCAACGAGCGTGTTCTTGATTCAGTAAGGTGTGTGTGTGCCTGATTCAGTGTCATGTACGCATGTGTAGAGGAGAGTATGTTTTGACATTTAAGTCATAACAGATGCACTTTACGAGAAGCGTAGACAAGTCTGTACAACTATTCCGTAAATGAAAAAATGGCACCATTAACCACTGGTAATGTCACATTTGCAACATCATTAAAACTCGTAATGTAAGGATTCTGTGTCTCGACTCCGCTGGCGTCCGGATCGTTCTCTCTAATATTCAGGCGGGAGCCAGGCAGAGGTCGGGAGGTGTAGCGTGCATGGCGGAGAAACTGTCGGGTTTGAGATAAGGGGGAGGTTGAACAGGAGACTGGCAAAAGGTTGGCTGTGGGGAAGGAGCGTGTGACAGGCAATGGTGGAGATGACTGGAGTGAGAGTGGGAGGAAAGCTTAAGGACGTTGAAGAGGGTGAGGACAGGTTTTGGAATCGTGTATAAGTGGAGGTGGAGGAGGAGGGCAAGCGTGGGAGGGAGGCTGTATTGGGTAAGCACAGAACATCATTTGGTCCCTCGAACTCTCAAAGCAGCCTGGGAAGCTCCAGTCATCCATCGATGTACATGTTGAACAATTCTAAGCTTAGCTCAGTTAATCTCCATCAAACAGAACAAACGATGAGACATGACTACGTACACACACCCCAGCCAGCCTGCCGGGGTGTATAGATGAGGTAATTAGAACACGATTCCAAAAAAACTCAAAACCCATACACTTATACACACTTCAATCTTCTCTTCCATTTCAACTTACCCCTTCCCCTGTCCCACCTAGTACTTTATGATAATAAATATGATAATATTAGTATAATTTGAATAATATTAATATTAATAATGACTGATGATATTAGTAATGATAATGATGATAAAAATATTAATAATACTAATAATAATGATAATAATAATCATAATAATAATAATAATAATGTAATAATAATGCCAATAATAATAATAATAATGATAAAAAACAATAATAATAATGATGATAATAATAATAATAATAATAACAATAATAATAATACTGATAATAGTAATAATATCTTTCTAACATTGCGGCTCCTCCTAGCTCACTTAATTCATTTCTGGTACCACTCTTGTATTCCTCTGGACCCTCTCCAGCAACTCTATGTACGTGGCTTCAGATACCAAAGAGGCTTGGTCTCATGTCAACAGCCAATAAGGTTTTAGCTGAGGGAAGATCTTAATGGTGTTCACGTGCCTTGGCATGTCACGAGTGCAAAATCTGCGTATGCGGTTTATCCGTTGGATCAGGTACTCACTACCAAACTCTGGCGCTCAATCTGTTTTAAAAGGAAGTAACTGAAAATGAAATCGGGTACGCTAGATCAGAAAGAAAATGTTACAAGGCTGGAAGATACGTCTATATTTTGGAACAAAAGTTATCTGGAAAGATGCTGGCTGCTCGAAAGGAGGATGGCAGCTCTATATTAGGTACATTAAGACCGAATTAAAATGTCTAAGAGATAAAAAGACATCATTAGACCCAACGCGGCAAAATGTCTCTCCGATAAGAGGTTCCGAATATTGGAGTGAGTGAAGGAGAGAGATTCTGAAAATGAGGATCTGAAATCAGGTACGTAATAGTGAGGAGGGAAAAACCCAGCAGCCAAAGATATGAGGCTGTCATTGACTGTAAAAGGCTATAGATTCAGTCCTAGGGAAGGACAGGGAGGAATCACTTAAAGAACAGATAACAGGAGAACCTCAGAACCTCTTCGTCTTTGACGATCTTATCTGCCTATTCATATTCTAATATTGACTAACTGTCTATTCTCGATCGAAGAGGTCTGAAATGTGGGCAGGGTAGCTTACAGTTCCATCCAAATCATCATCAAATATGGATATAAATTAGGACTTTAATCCTTCCTCAACTCCTTTCTTCTTACCACCACTGTCACCATCATCTGTGTGGGACAGTTCAGTCTCACACAGTCCCCTGTGGTCTACGTTGAAGTCTCACCTTCAGAACGAGAGAATGACACGCCTTCGTGGCGAAAAAACATCAGATGTTCGAGGTAAGGTATGAGGCTTGCAGAGTTAGGAAAGCAGTGGAAGAAACAGAGGTAAACAGCGGTAGTTTGCACACAAAATCTTGACCCAGATGACATCAAAGGTTGGCGACTGAAGATCCTTGAGGTATTATCCTGGCTCACTGGTGTTGGAAAAAGCACAGATTCCTCCCCCGGGGCGGAACCATGAGTGATGGTTACAGCAGGATATGTGAAAGGGATTGATGAAAACATTATAGACTGACGAGTCGTCGACGGAGGTAAGATATTAGAAGAGGTGTTATATTGATGGTGTCCAACAGAAGAAAGCTTAGTGGAAAGGCTACGAATGTTGTGGAAATGAAGAGAAAAGGAGTCAGGTCTGTTAGGGAGACGAGGGACGTGTAAGGAGCGGTTCTCCGACTGCCTAAGCCTTCCTTCTCTTTGGCAGCAGAGACAGGAAGGATTTCGGAGGTACAGCACCGCATTACTAGAAGCCTTAAGCTCAATGAACTCTTTCATCTTTGTACTTAAGGGTTTGCAGTAAGGAATAAGGAAGGAAAGAGAAGGAATATGAAAATAAAAAGACAAAATGAATAGGATCTGTGCATGGTGCATGTACGGTTGTAAGGTGGCAAGACTACCCCTGTAAATCAGTTTAAATTGGACAGAAGGCAAGACCAGCAATCCTGACACGCAGAGTGGAAGAGAATTCAGCTTACCAACTTAGCTATTAAACTTAGACTGTAGCATTACCTTGGGTGTTTGATGACTATAACTTACTATCTGTATGGTTAATAAGACTCGAGGTATGTAGGTATGGAGACGCATACTTAAAGATGAGGAGATATATGGAAAAATGATACAAGCCTGTTATATCTAGAGAGCATAATGAAACATATTTACAACTAATTAAGTCATATATTTCAGCGTTACAGAGTATGCTGGTTACATTGAGTAACATCTTCTAAGACATATTACTTCAGATTCCTAAATAAATGCAACAAAAAGTACAAACACACTTAACAAAAGCATAAACAAACAGACATGCAGACAGACACATACACTCTGTCACGCTAACCTCTCTCTCTCTCTCTCTCTCTCTCTCTCTGTTCTCTGTTGTACACACGCTAACAGTCACACAGAGGGGAATATGAAAGTAGAAAAAGGCACAAGTGGAGGACGAGTTCAGGAGAACTGGGGCCATATGAAAGAGCGTGTTGTACCTTCGCACAAACAGCGCCCACCTGTGCCAAGTTGTGTCAGTGTGTCTGTATTTCTTTTTTTATGCTGAAGGCTCCAGTCACGGACAAAAGTCCACATCAAGGCCGGGCCCTAATTGAAATATAGAGA
>JAYMFT010286310.1:0-10421 GCA_038088735.1 Panulirus argus | reverse complement strand
ATATATATATATATATATATATATTCGACTTCCCTATCACAGCAGGGGCACAAATAAACTAGTCCCCAGTTACTACTGTTGGCTAGGGTAGCGAGAATCGAGACGTATAGGGTACTCGGGGCTAGGGCTGGGTGACTGGTTATTTGGGCTTTATGCCTATAAACTGCCAGGAGTCATTAAAACCGGCGAACGTCAATTTTTTACCACCATTCGAGAAATCTTGAATGTGTGTGTATGTGTGTGTGTGTGTGTGTGTGTGTGTGTGTGTGTGTGTGTAGAAGTTTTCGTCAGGCTTAAGCTTGGCATGGGTTCTTTTTAATGACAGCCTGTTCTCGGGTGTGCCATTACTAGCACAGGGCTGCTCGTGTATAACTTAGGTGTAGCGAGTTCTTTGGGTGGATGTGTGTGTGTGTGTTATGTAAAATGTGATGAATTGCTTCACCTCGAAAATCAAAGAGGTCACTTTCACTGTGCATGTGTCTTGAAAGAGGTAAACATCCATGTTTTTAAACTCTCTAGTTATGTTATTAATCATTTGGCCAAAACATAAGAATTCATTATAGTTATAAAATTACATGTCAGTTTGTGGTCTAAAATAGAGTCTCATGAATAATTTTTTTATATTTTATGTTGAACTAGACATAGTGTTCCTGAAGGATTATTTCATTCATGTTTATAAGATATGTGGAGAACACCGTCAAAATAACTTTATGCGAGGGGGTGGGGATGTGCTGAGCGGGTGAAGAGATGGGAAGACATGGTTAATTTTCGTGAAAATCCATTAACGGTCTACAAAATTACCCATAATTATAGTGCCTTAATCATACGTCTAAGTTAAATTATCGCTCTAGTTTTACGAAAGTATCTTAATAGCTCGTTACAAGCGAACAGACTCGTATAACTATGAAGGGGCGAATCTTTAAAAAAATGGGTTGAGGAGAATAAAAAAGCTAAGAGAATTATATTTTACAAACCCCTGATCGGCATCAAACTCGTCTTAGAAAACGAGTCCAAATTTCGGGTTGTGAATCGAGGCTTGAGGTGTATGTGAGAGGAGGAAAGTAATTCCTCGAGGAATACTTGATCGAAACGTCCGATGAAAGAGGACTCAACTGGAAAGCCGAAGATTGACTAGAGAAGAAGTCACGCCCTCTGGTGGTAGAGGTGAATAACGGAGGAAGCGCAAGAACAATATAACGACCGTGAAAGATGGAACAAGTTCGTTCCGTGCTTCATGACAGATCGACCGACCGGAGGTTCCTGACAGATCGACCGACCGGAGTGCCCACCTGCCCCTGAGTTAGGGAAATTAAAGACATATTCACACTGAACTGAAGTAAAAAAGGAAAACGCTTTGCCACTGTTAAAACAACAGGAGGAAGGAATTCTTGTGGATATCGTTAGGAAAGATCCTTGTGTCGTGCTGGAAAAGTAGACCTGGACGAAGACCAGCAACACCTGGACCAGTAATACAACACCAACAACACAAGCAACAGAACACCTACGTCATCGATGACGCCACCAACAGGAGCCAAGCGGGCGGTCCCCAGCGCCTAGGCAGCTCAGTGCGCTCCCAACTTTCTATAAGGGTGCATGTCACCCTTAGCTCCCTGAGCCTCTCCCACGCTCTCGCCCTCCCATATTCACCAGCGCTCACTGAACTGCTCCTGTAGAACCCTGCACAGTTATTTTTCATGGACTATGAGCACTGAATCCATGGGAATATCAATGGAAGAAGACACCAGGTCACGATAACTGTTTGTTTATCGCTAGATCGGAGTGTAAAGATATTATTACGAGACTCGAAGTTTGTGTCGAAGTCGGGGACATGAGGACGATTTCCTCGGTCCACCTGTGCCTCGGGTACCGCTCCTTCAGCGTCGCCGCTGTGATGCTCCTCGTCGCATGTATGTATAAAGTTCTGTGTGATTTTGATATAAAATTTCGAACGCAGTTTTAAAAGGAAAAAAATTAGCTGTATTTTTGGTTGCTTCACCAGTCTTCAGTGTTGTTTTAAGGGGAATTATATCCCAGATTGCATTCTTAGTGAGCTCATGTAACTGCAGGACCCGTTTTATAGTGCTCCTTTGTGTTTCGAGGCTCCTCTGAACTAGGGAGCAGGGTAAGGTGGGCTTCTTTCGGGAGAGAAGGTCCTCGACGGCACTGTGCTTCTCGCTCTAGTCCGCGAACGCACTAGCCAACGTGTTAGGTGAATGGTTATCAATTGTTATCTCTCTTATGTCCTTCAGTTTTTGGGGAGATGAAAGGATTGCTGATTTAAGATTGATAAAGGTTTTATCGCTGGGACCCAGTGTGTGTGTTCGAATGTCCAGTTCCGACGCCTTTTTGGACATGCATATCACAGCCGGCATCCCATATCGGCGTGTCCAGCCCACCCCAACACCCTTTATGTAAGCTTCACCATGTCCAATCCATCTCTTTGTCAATGCCTACGTGTCCAGGGTTGCAGTAAATACACATATACATCACTCTCGTATCCTTCTCACTTTAATAAACTTTCCATCTCCATACCTATCCTCTTTTCTTCCATCACTTCATCATGCCTACTGTAGGATACATTTACTTCTTTATCCTCCATCTCCGTGTCCGTGTCCACATTGTCTCCGTGTCCTCCAGTGTTACTATACAGCCTACCTTGTCCAATCTCATCGCCATATTAGCTCCTCGCCTTTGACATCGAGCGACCTATGACCCCAGTGACCTTAGACTCCGGCAACCTTTGTCCCCCATAGACTTTTGACCTTATCGAACTTTGACCCCAATGACCTTTGTATCAAGGTCTTCGACCTTATAACCTTTAACCCGCCGTTGGCCTTTTTGCCAAGAACTTCAACCTTGTTACCTTTGACACCAGAACGAGACGATAAAGACTCCTAACCTCCTGAAAATAAGGGAAGGATATTTTCTCCAAATTTGAATATAAATTCTTAAAAAATCAACTTCGACTCTCGTCCCTTCAAAAAAGATTTTTTTTTTCTCATGTGAATTCCTTCAGTTCTGTAAACGAACCTTTTTGAAAAATAAATAGACTGGTTGATTTGACCCAGGAATGACCGCCGACCCTGCACACACACACACACACACACACAGAGCTGGAGAATATTACCATGGTTTTGTAAATATTACTTTTTTTTTGTTTCGATATTCGTATTCGTGATGAAAATTCTACTACGAGAGCCGGAAAAAAGGTGGTAAGGTTACGTGAGGTTTTTAAGTTCTTAACGCTATCTTCATCTCGGTGCGTCAGTTTCTCAGTTTCTTTTCCGTCTGTTGTTGTCCATACCACCTCACTCTCCATTTTGCCTCAGTGTTCGTTCCCACTCGCTGGAAAGATAGACAGACAGACAAGTTGATGTGGAATGTCCCGACTATACAGTGGGCTCTGCTTGGCTGAGATTACACCACAAGTAACATGGCATCTTGAGGTTGTATCATTGTTAATGGACAAAAAAGGAGTACAGTCTCTCTAAAGATTGTTTCACTTCAAAGAAGTCCATCCTTTCCCTGCTACTGGTTAAAGCGCAACCGCGGAGCTATTGCAGCCTCATATAAAGGAGTCCCTTCTGTCTTTGAGAGGTTCCCGCAACGCTCAGGAAGTCCGCTACGTTCGCCGGGCGGAACCAGTGTCAATGAAAGAATCCTGGTGTTACCCCAGGACCTCATTCTAAAAGCTTTCGCAGCCCAAGGTGTGCTACTGCCAGTAGTAGGGAAATTTGGACACCTTGGACACCTTCGGAGTGATACAGCCCCGCCAAAAGTGACTGCATTCGCAGTCCGGTAATCTTGTTTCTAGTCAATATTGTTTATCTTCCCTTGCGCCACCTCTGGGTTACGTTGAGGAAGGTTTAGGTGGGAAGGGCTGGAGGCCTCCCGGATTGTGGGTCAGATAAGGTTGATTGGTCGGACTGTTTTTAACGCAACACTTTCCCCTGACTTCAAGATGGCGGCGAGTATGAGCTCTCCCGCGACCTATGTTGGTTGGAAATATTTTTGGCCGACTGGAGTTGATTTATCCTTTAGTACAATGGAAATAAAAGAAAATAATCTAACAGGTATAACACTGTTTGACCCGTTTGTGCCAACGGGTCGGCTATATATATATATATATATATATATATATATATATATATATATATATATATATCACTGAGGGCCCTTTTCAAGCTTTCAGATTCATCTTTAGTTTTATGTACCGTTGAAAACCGAGTAGGTTTCTTATGAAGAGTAAAATCGGTTAGATTTAAGTTAGTAAGGTTTTCCTATGCTAATATTTTAGTTCTGGTCACATTAGGTTTTAAGTTAAGCTCCTAAATATCAAAAGAGTAGAGTAAACTAGGTTAGGGTCCCACGCTGGTTGAATTGCACTAAGTTATGCTAGGCTTTGCAAATAGATCAAAGAGAACCTCGCATAGTGGACATGAAGAGGATCGTGTTCTTGTCTGCTTAACCTCTTTAGACTCCTTCCATGCCTCTCATATACTGTAACCTCCCATGATCCTTGCATCACCATACATCATCTGTCACTCATAAGTGAACAACATTCTATCGAGAACTCTCTCGGATTGTACATAGGCTAGGGTATTCCTTCCCCTGCTGGAACGACAGACTCGACGATCTTGTATTGTAGGTTTGCACTTGTTTCTCTGCGTTTATAACAGACCTGGTTTGACTTAAAAAGCCAACAAGCCACTCACAAACAAAATGCTTCCTGTTCTTGGTACTAGAAGAGTATTTGGTTAATTTTTCTGCGAAATCAAGTATGTTCGTATATGCAAATTATGCCTTTTATTTTTCAAAAAAGATTTTATGTTGTCGCAAGAAAAAAAAAGTTTGAAAGTTTAACTTTCTTAAAGTTAAAATATGACGAAAATTGAAACAACAGAAAGTCTTTCACTCTTCATTCTCTTCAGAACCCCCTCTTCTTTTTTTTTCCTATCACTGATGTTCTATGCATTTTTTTTAATGTTATTATTGATCTTTGCTTGACGTTCTTGACTTTTGCTAAATATAGTCTCTATCATTCATTTCTCCCCCATGATTCTTTCACGTATCTTTAGTTCTACATTACATATCTGTTGTATAACTCTATCTGATTTTTCATTGCCACTCTATTAAGCTTTCTCTGTCTTTATATTCCGAAGATATATTCCCTTTTCCTAAAGCTGGTGTATAATGTGTCTGCGAGATAGCACGAGATAGCCTTTCAAGGCCTGATAAGAGAGATAGCGTTCCAGCACTGATAAGAGGTCACGTTCCAGTCCCGATAAGAGGGTTCACATTTCCAGCCCTGATAGAGAGGTCACGTTCAAGACCTGATAAGTGTGATAACAGTTCAGACATCCCTACTCCCCCATCCCACCCCCCTCTTGCCTCACTACTATTACTACTACTTCTGCTACTGTTGTTATTACTACTACTATTATTACTACTACTACTATACAGTACTATTACTGCTTGATACTTTGTGTGTGTGTGTGTTTGTGTGTGTGTGTGTGTGTGTGTGAGAGAGAGAGAGAGAGACTGTATTAATATGAATTTTGAATCTATAGAGACTATTTTAGATGTAGAGAATTATTGGAATTGTGGTATCAGTAAACTAGTATGTATATGTATATATTAACATCTTAAAACACTGGTTCATAAGCATTGCACACTAGTCAATAAGCAACACTAATTTAGGGCATCACGCCTTAGTTGATATCATCACACACTAGTTAATAGCATCATACACTAGTGAATAGAAACTCACTGGTTAATAGCCTCACACTACTTAACAGCATCACCCACTAATGTGTAGCATCAAACACTAGTTAAGTACGACACATGTGAGTCATTGTGAAATTCACTTTGCATTCATTATGTACAGAAGGTATATGGTACCGCAGAAACACACACACACACACACACACACACACACACACACACACGCACTAGCCCTCCACGACACAAACCAGCCCTCCACGACACACACCAGCCCTTCACGACACACACCAGCCCTCCATGACACACACCAGCCCTTCACGACACACACCAGCCCTCCACGACACACGCAAGCCCTTAACGACACATACCAGCCCTCCATGACACACACCAGCCCTCCATGACACACACGTCCCAGTCCTTGCTGTGTCAGGTTAGGTTTTATTCAAGCTCGCCTCCCCAGCTGCCGCTCTCTGCCCCCCATCACCAACCAGCAGGGCTCATCCCACACCACATGCGCCCCTGAAGGTCGCATTTCCCTTGAAACTTTCAGGCCAGACTATTTTTAAACTAAATATTCGTACGGGTCTATTTATACACAAGTGGTTGCTTGATATGTGTAGCTGTTGGACGTGGTCATTAATGCGTATTTCGTGAAACATTTCGTGCGTGCGTGGTTGTTTCGTCTCATATGTGTATACGTATCTGTAAACCTTTGGGTAGTTCTTCATTCGAGGCTGAGAATCACGTATATTTTCGTGTAGCCAATGGTTCGCATGTCTTCGCATTGTGGCTGTTCGGACGTGAGAGAGCAGCTCTCTATTTTCTGCTCCACTGGCTCCTTGGGAGTTAAAGAGCTCTCACAGCGGAGAGTGTAAAGAAACAAAAATCCAATGTAAGTAATCGTGCGGGCAGGAGATTTACTCAAGTTTCTCAATATTGCCCCAAAAATACACTCCGGGCGGGTGGGTTCCCCCGTACATATTGCCAACGTCTTTTTATCTTCTTCACAGTTCGCTTCAGACCTTTAGCTCTCGGGGTCAAGAACATGCTGGACATACTTGGGCGGAAGGAGGAGGGGGGGAGGTTGGGGGGGGGGGTTGGTTAAGAATAATGCTTGGTGTTGCCCGCAAAACCCGATTGTGTTACAACGCACAGTATTGACGGAGTATAAGTCTCGTCCAGACCTCCCACCCCGACAAAGTGTTGTAAGGTTCAAGTAAAGAGTTTTATTAAGGCTGCTTTGAGAATGGGGGTTGTCAAAGAAAATTAGGTGGATGGTTTATTTTTGTCGTCAGGGAGATGGCTTGTGAGCTTGGACATATCCTTAAGTCAAGTAAATTTAGGGTTCAGAACAGGTGAACAGATGGACTGTTTTGTTGAGAAGTAGATTATTATTATTTCCAAGAACTAAAAAGGGTTGAGGAAATATTCCCAATAAAGAAGCTCTCTATAACAGATTATAGAAACAGATGAGAATGATAGAATTCAGAAGGGAATGCTAAGTAGCTATAGAGTTGCAGTTAAAAATTGATGGTGGAAACATCTACGTGAAATATTATATGCCTCAGTGAGTATTAAGTGTTGACAATGCATATATTCACCATGAT
The DNA here is from genome assembly GCA_038088735.1 of Panulirus argus. NCBI lineage: Eukaryota > Metazoa > Arthropoda > Malacostraca > Decapoda > Palinuridae > Panulirus > Panulirus argus. The sequence continues at coordinate 3,090 of JAYMFT010286310.1, read as the reverse complement.
GTTCACGAATATACTTATTTCAGGAAGGACAGTGTGGGAAAGAGTATGGTTAAACATTATATGCCTGGTAATAAAGAATATGTGTATGATTAAAGGTCAATAAAAAAGGTAGGTTAAATATACTGTCTGGTTACATGATGATATTATGTGGGTCATATGACCAATTCAGATGATGTCAGACAATATGAAGAAAACGAAAAAGAGAATTTGAGAAGAGGACGAACGAAAATGTTAGGCTGAATTTATTAATAGAAATGTTTAATGAGGTACGAGTATATCGATGAAGCTGATTGTGTATGTTATTATATTTAATTGCTACTGAATATTGAGTGGTCATTACGCCTAGCACCGTAAAAGTTTTAAACATGAATTGTTGCAAAAACACCAAATTGGTTTTTCTTGTACGATTAGATGGTTTTTGTTGTAAGTTTCGCCATGTCTCTCTGCCTGGCTTGGGAACTTGTTTTTCTAACGGTCCGTCGTAAAAGTGATGCTTGATGGCAAATAGTACATGTATGTTGCTAGATTTATTGGCTGTCGTCTGCTGGATAGTCATTAAGCCAGAAGTAGTTGAACACGTACTGAAAAATACAAATTGTATATTCAAGTCGATTGTTTGATTATTTAGGCTTTAGGCCTGTCGACTACCGGGGTCATCAAGGCTGTCAACATTTGTGTTATAATTATCGACCGTAAAAAAATCTTGAAACTCCCTCTTTAGGTGTTGAGGGCCATACTCACACTATATCCGAGCCTTGTTATTTGGTTGGTTAATTGGACACTAAGCCTATAAACAGCCAGGGTCATTAAGACCATCAGAATGAAGACATAACCGCTACCCGAGAAATCTTTAATACACTTAGGTGTTCATTATTAAGACCACAGATATGATATGACAAAATACGTTTCAAAATGAGGTTATCTAGTTGAGAAAACTTAAGGAAAATACAAGAAAATTTAAGATTAAAAGAAAGAGGAATTTATGGCAAAAGAGCTTTAGTTTTGTGATGAAATAACATGATATTTTGAAACGAGGTTAAGTCGTGCAAGGGAGGTATACCTTCCGGGGACACTGGTATAAAAGATTGACATTGCTTGCAAAAGAGGATCATGTTCGCAACAGGTGCTGAGAAAACCTCAAAGAACTGATTAAGATAATTATATGAGACTTATATTGTAAGGCGAGTTGGAGTGAAGGCTGGAAGACTGTAGGGTAGTTGAGGGGAAGGAATATATATATATATATATATATATATATATATATATAAACCCAGTATCCTTTTTATGAGGATCCAAAAGCTTTTGAGGCTGCGTTACAATGATTAGCAGGGAAACAATGGATTACTCTGGAGTGGTGAGAAATTCTTAGACGAAATTGTACTTCTTTTCTTTCCTTGACTGTGGCACAGCCTCGCCAAAAAGTGACTTTTCATCTGGGGTTTCAGTAAATGCAGCTAACGCCACATATCAATTTATCAATAAATTTCAAAAGAGAAACTAAACAACTGGGTTGGAATTTATGTGTCGGCTCTCGTGTCAAGAACTCGAGCAAGCTGGACCCTTTTGATGCAAATGTCCATGAAGAGATTCAGAGTCAAACAGAACTCATAGCTTAATCTTTGTTTAAGAACAGTCCAACTGAATCAGATAAAGCAAAGTAAGAAAGGCTTACTGTTCTGGATTTGTCAGTGCTTCCTGAGGTCGCATACATTATAACAGTTCCACCGAAAAAAATGAAATATATTCTTGAAAGAAATACAGAGAGAAAAGACATGTGAAACAGACTGGAGATCAGAAATATTTGTTCCATTGCTCCATAACCTGCTAAAAATTGTACCAAAGAAAGAACTAATTTTCCACACTGATGAATTCGGCGAAGAGATTAAAAAGAATACAGGAATACTTTCTTTACATGGTATGGTAAGAGATCTTGGTCTCAATGTGAAGAAGTATAGATAGATCTGCGTTAACAATAGACCCTGGAGTCAATACGTTGGGGCTAATATCCGAGGAGAAAGGCATAAGACAACAAAAGGAAATCCGAGGCGTAAAGATTGCCGAACCAATTAGCCGTGGTAACCAAAGCTAAAAAGTGTTTTCCTCTTAGAGAGAGAGAGAGAGAGAGAGTACTGAAGAGAACTAAAGACGAGATTAGGTTTGAGGATAAGGATAGCGTGTAGAGCTCACTGCATATATATATATATATATATATATATATATAGTTACAAAGAAGAAGTCATGTAAATGATATGGTGTTATGTATTTATGTATTAGATGAAGAGATTGTATGTTTGTGGACTGACTGTGGGTGAAGCAGAAGGACAAGACCGCAACCTAGGCCCCCCCAAAGGAGAGAAAGTAGACAGCCTCTAAAAATTCTGGATCACTGCGCAGCCATGACTAACACGGGAGAGAGAGAGAGAGAGAGAGAGAGAGAGAGAGAGAGAGATCAATGTAAAATGCAAAAATAGATTTGTTCCCCCCCTTGTAAAGATTTGTCTACCAAAGTTCAGAAAATTGGCCGTCATATTTCCACGCTAGAATGACAGATGAGCGGCGGGTTGTCGATGTGTCACGGTGGCCATGTTGGTTGGATTCCACTCCGTCAGCCATATTGGAACTCCACCACACATCCCCCCACCCCCTGTCCCGTATTTATTATTTTCCCTAGCGGTGTGTGAATTTCCAGTGTCTGGTTAATTTGTGATCGTGGTCCATTATGGACGAGGTAGGTAGGCGTGTTGGTGGTAAGGGCTAAATTACTTGACCGTGAGCGTGAGAAAGGTCAGGATGGGTTGACCTATGACCTTTAAAGATCTGTGTTTTTTTTATTGTCACTTTGACAGCTGTATATATGCTCTGACGTCATGCTTGTTACGTAATAGGAGCCGTAAGTAACAAATGAAGTATATTGTAGTCTAGATTATACAGGGAAATGTTGTTGTTTTGTATTGTTTAATAGATTTTAGTTGTGTCGCGTGTACTGTTTATGGCAAACATTGTCTGTGGGTCTAACATAGTTTTCGCTATATATATATATATATATATATATATATATATATATATATATATATATATATATATATTTGT
>JAYMFT010286299.1:0-10421 GCA_038088735.1 Panulirus argus | reverse complement strand
GAGAGAGAGAGAGAGAGAGAGAGAGAGAGAGAGAGAGAGAGAGAGAGAGAGAATTACATATAGATACATAGATATACAGACCTCACAGACCCATGGCCTAGTCAAGATGATCTGGCCTTAAAGTCCCCCCCCCCACAAAGAAAAAAGAAGAAAAAAATGTAAGCAATAGAAGAAAAGGACAGCAAAGAAAAGGCTCCCTCTCCACCCTCCACTCCCTCCGGCACATGCTATAAGTGCTAGAGGAGGTTATTAAAACAAACAAACAAAAATAAATCACTTTACGGGCCAGTTGCAATGTCATGCAATATGTCCCAAGAGAAGATATGTAGTGCTAAGAGGATGGAGGATGGCAAACGTCATGCTCATATTTTAGAACAAAAAATCGGTAAATGGCACTGAATTACTCTGATAAGTGTGGTCTGAAAATTATTGGAAGAGATAATAAGAAAGGAAACGGGGATTACTTGCAGGAAAACAGGTAGATAGAATACCTCCCAGGACAAATAAGCCTGAAGGAAATGTTTATAAGAAAGTCATAAAGTAGAATGAACATGAATATATCATGCATCCCATCACCAGCGACATGCATCCATTCACTCTTTATTATAAAGACAATATTAACGAAAAACTTGAGCTCCAGCCTCTCGATTTAACCATGCCTATATTATTCCTGATGTTGAAAAATGAGACAGCAATTCTCAATTACTCTCTCAAAGCAGGTGACATGGGTTAATCAATTTCGTATGATAAGGGAGAGATCAGTGGTTGAGAAGGTAGCATGATATACTACTGCGTTATGATGATTGATTGAATGAACCATTCAATACCGGAGAGTGACAAATGAATATGAAGCCTAATTTTGAAGATATTAAGGGTGTTGCTCTAAAAAACATTTTTTGAGAGCTTATTCCATGTATCTGTAATGTCGTTGGTAACAAAATATTTCGTACAGTCCAGATCAACTCGGTAACCACTAAGTTTTAATCTATTTCCTCTTGTCGGTAATGCTGGCACTACTGCAAAGAAGTATTCAATATCAGCGTCGTTGAATGTTTTAAGTATTTTGAAACATTCTATTAATTTGCCCTGGAAGTATCTCTTGCTTCAAGAGAAGAAATCTGATTCTCGTAGTCTCTCCTCATATGGCTTGTTACGCAAGGAGGGAATCACCTTAGTTGTTCTTCGCTGCACTGCCTCCAATATAAGCATACTCTTACTTAAGTGGGGGGACCAAAACTGTACTGCATATTCGAGGTGGAGTCTAACTAGACTTAGGTATAGCGGTAATATCACATCCTTGTTTTTTTACGTAAAGTTTCTGTTTATAAATCCTAACATCCTATTTGCTCTCTTGGTAGCTTCACTGCAATATTGGGAGAATTTGAAGGTATTGGAGACAGTGACCTTTAGATCTCTCATAGTAGTGGTGTCCTTCATATTGTGGTCCATCAGTTCATTATCAAATTTTTGTCGAAGTTTCTTACTTGTAACAGCTGACATATATTGACGTTGAATGGCATTTGCCTTTTGCTAGACCATTCAGCGATTTTAATTAGATCCTCCTGTAATCTTAGCCTATCTTTATCAGTTAATATGGATACTTGGTTATCTAGCCCTACATCAATATCGTTATTATAAATGATGAACAGTATAGATCCAAGCAAGGATCCCTGGAGGACACCACTATTAACGGGTCACCACGGTGTTGATTCATCATTCATTACGACTTTCTGCTTTCTATCACTTAACCAGGCTTTTATCCAGTTTCCTATACAAGCAATAATCCCCAGGGCCCAGACTTTGTACATCAATTTAACGTGAGGGACTTTGTCGAATGCTTTTTAAAAGTCCAGAATATTAATTCATTGCTTTATTCTTGTCGTGGGTATTAAATAATGTATTATCAAATTCAAGGAGGTTTGGACGGCATGATCTGCGTCTTCTAAAACCGTGCTGTATATTATCGATCAGGTGTTGTTTCAGATAGGCTTTGTACTCTCTAAAGAATCTATATCAACTGCATAGGATGGAGCTCAAAATGTACCGCATAATCCAAATGTGTTCTCACCAACGCAAGATATAGTTGCTATTATACTCTAGGGGTTTTATTGCTAACAGCTCTGTTAATGAACCCTAACATCCTATTAGCCTTATTACGCACTTTTATATATTGTTGCCTCGGCTTAAGATCTTTGTTCAACAATACTTCTAAATCTCTGTTTTATCAAGAGTATATTGTCCAGTTTGTAATTAGCGTTCCTGTCTTTACCCACACTAAGTGTTTTGCATTTATCTTTTTTTTTATGTTGAATTCCATTGTCCATGTATCTGCCCACTCCGATAATCTATCTAAGTCCCTCTGCTATTTCACTGAATCTTCCTCTGAGTTCATTATGGCCCCTATTTTTGTAAGATCGGCAAATTTACTTAAGTCGCTGATTATTCCCATATCCAAATTATTAATGTATGTAATGAACAAGAGCGGTCCCAAGACTGACCCCTGAAGAACATCACTGGCTGCATTGCCCCAGTCCTATGTAACTCCGTCGATGCATACCTTCTGTTCTCTGTCAGGGTGCAACGCCCTAATCCAATTAAGTACAAACCCCCGATGCCGTACGCAGCTATTTTTCTGAGCAGACGCTCATGAGGTATTCTGTCAAAAGCTTACTTAAGTCTTAGTATAAAACATCATAACTCTTACCCTGATCAACAGTTTCGAATACTTTGTTAAAGAAGGATAAAAGGTTACTAACACATAATTTCCCTTTTGTAAACTCACGTTGCGAATCCTTAATGAGATAATGTTTCTCCAAGTGTTCCCGTATTTTGCCCGATATAATCGATTCAAGAAATTTTCCCACTATAGATGCTAAGCTGATTAGACGATAATTAGAGGCAATGGATCTATCCCCTTTCTTAAAGATGGGAACGACTAGTGCTGTCCTCTTTTACTTCGGAACTACACTTGATTGCAGAGACTATTTAGATATTTCTAAAAGCGGAACACTTACTTCCTCCTTACAACTTTTCAAGACCCTCGCAAAAATACCATCTGTCCCAAGACTCTTGTGTACTTTTAATCGTTCTATTTGTTTCATAATATCAAATTTCTTTCTTTCCACATCGCACAGTTTCCCACTTTCGTCCCCCCCTGTAAATTTACTGTGGAACCGGAATGTTTGTTTTCTCCTCCTGCGTAAATACTGACATGAAGCGAGTAAATAAAACTTCACACACTTCGATCTCACTATCAACTAATCTATCAGAACTCGATTTGATAGGTCCAATTTTCTCCCTAGACTTTGTTCTGTACATTTGGTATAATTCCTTGACATTGGTTTTTGCTTCGTTAGCTATCTTGATTTCGTAATTTCTGTCAGCCTTCAGAATCTCTGATTTTACCATTCTCTTAGTTTGCGTTAGCTGTTCAGTAAACTGTGTTTCCCCCATTCTGCTTTGTTGGACAAGTCTTATTCTGCCCTGTAAGGTGTTTTATTCTATTATTTAGCCATTTTGGGTCATTACTGTTAGTCCTATATCACCTATATAGAATGTTCAATTCTTATTCCCTTTCCATTGTTACCTGGAACCTTTCTACGGAAACTTCCACATTGTTAATGGTCTCCCTACCTCACCCACGCTTGACCTGACACTACCGCTAAGCTGATCTGAGTCACCTGACTGACCTGACCTCACACCGTCTGAACTTACCTTGCCTACATTTAGTCCCACCCAATCAACACAAGCAAGGTATTTATGTAGTCCCGCAAAGTTGGCCTTACGAATGTCGGGAACGAACATTTCATTTTCCTTCCTGTTCATATCTTTATCATACTAAATCTTGTTTCCTTGTGGTCACTATCATCTAACTGTCCTCCCATTGTGCTGTATCAAAAAAACAACCTTGGACTGTATCCATAAATTTCTCTGACTCAACATCTGTATTAGCTTCCTAGTAAATTGTACTGAAGTTGATGTCACCTAGAATACGTACATTTTGATCGCAAACTTTCCTAATTTCGTTTCATAAAAATTTCCTACTTAGACTATCTAATAATAACCTTTCATTATTCTGCTCTTTTTCAACCAAAATCGATTCTGTGATTTTTGTTACTTTAATGTCACTCCTATTAAAAATTTTAATATTATCCCTAATATAAAGTTCTGCCCACCTCCTCTCCCATCCTTCCTATCAGTCGTGTAAAGCTTATATCCATTAACAGAAAACTCTGACAGCAGATCCCTATCTCTTAATTTCATCCATGTTTCAACTGAACATAATGAAACAATATTACTAAGGGATATTTTACCTTCTAAAGCAATCTGGTTTAGGTATGTAGATGATGTTCTTTGTGCTTGGCCAAAAAGTGAAAACCTGCAAATATTTCTCTCTTTACTTGATTATACATTACCTTCTATCAAACGTACTGTGGAAGCGGAAAATAACCATACTTTACGATTTTTAAATTCTATGATCCACAGGACTGGAAACATGTTTATATTTAGCATACACAGAAAACCCACCAATATTTGTCCTTATAATCATTATTACTCTGCTCAATATAACACAGTTAAACAATCATTCTAGTCGATGTTCCTTGGGGCATTACGTATTTGCATTTTATAATTCATTGATGAGTTTGAGAAGATATATCCTATTGGATCCAGGTTAAAGTATCCTATATCTTTCATTGATAGATCTCATAAGCTGACAAAGAAAAGGTTTTATGCATTTAACTCCAAACCTCTCCTTGATACCAAGAATGATTTAGTTCTACCATTTAGTGTTCAGTTTTATGTTACTCCCCTTATTGCTTATATAACTTAATGTCAATGTAGCCTTCAGCAATAACAATACTAATAGGAATATCGCAATCAAAAGTTCGCCAGAAAAGTCTGTAAGCAGCGTTTACAGAATGACAAAATTTTAAGAACTGTAAAATGTTTTATGTTGGGCACACTGGTAAGGATCTTCATGTTACACTTAAGCAAAATACCGTATAAGAACGGGACAAAAATCAAATGCTTTGTTTTATCATGTCAGAAAATATTAGTATTGTACTGAGTGGAGTAACGCTAATTCAGTTATCAAATGCAACCCCTTGACCAAGAGAAATAACATTAAATATTCTCTTATCAAATACACAAAGGATTGCATCTTGAATAAATATTGGTGAATGTCAATACAAACTGGAGAGCTTTGTTGAAAGCAGAGTTTGTAAATGGTTCCCACTCCCGTCCACATAATAGAATTCTATGACCGTCACGGTGCCAAATCAAAACACTACCAACCTTTAACATTCGTTTACCAACGGCGTCTAAGCTCCACTTCTATTTTGTGTACAAAACTGACCGTTCTAGTTATTCTATCTCATTCTTTTATGTGTCCTGACAATATGATCATTACAAGAAAGCGCACTTGGTAACTTATCGTATTCCATTTTCCCCGTGGTTATCAGCAAATACTAGATCATGCGCCCCGTAATGGATACCACATGGCTTCTCCACTACTTTTTTTACAAGCTCGGCTGGTCTTTCCCTTTTCGATGCTGCTCACTCTAAATCGTTAATCAAGGTCCACAAACTTAAGTTACTAGTGGATTTCCGTTAGTGATATCTCGATTAACAAATGCTTCCCAGATCCATCTTGCTGCAATGGTTATTGTTAGTGTTTGGTCGGTTGTTTGATGAATTATGAATTATCATTTTAATGAAACACATTGAGCTAACGAAAATAGAGATGGAGGAGGCCTTTTGCATTTCAAGGGAAAAGAAACGTACCTTTCAAAGTGTTATGCTTACACAGTAGAAGAACTGTATGTTGGACTATTGATGTGATTGGTTAAGAAGTGAACGGAACAGTCTTGAATTCAAAGGAATATGAACAGAAAGTTAGCCCACTTTAGTGATAACAGTGATTGCACTAAGAGCACGAACACTTCTTTTTCTTTGAGACTCTTTATAATACCAAATTAACAAGGATTCTGTGTGTGTATTAGGTTATGGTATAAGTTTTGATTCCTCAAACTAAAAGTTCAGAGTTCGTATTGCAAGATCGTTTTATAATTTGAAAAAGTGGAATGAATTATCTAACGATGAAGTGAACATTTGTAAGGGTTTGGTGTATGCCAGTTGGTCAGAAACAACTTTTCCAAATTGCATAAAATCATTCATGAATTTTTTCATGAATTTAGATATAAGATAGTGAACCTCATAAACCTATATCAGATAAGGATAACACAGTTGTGATTATGGACAAAGATAATTATTTGTCTATAATGAAGGATGTTTTATGTGATGTTACATATTTCAAACGAAGTGAAAATCCTCTAGATGCTCTTATTCTCACTTTGTTAAACAAATGAAGTTGTTTTTGAAAGGTAATGATTCTCTCATCAAAATATTTGCATTACTCTTTCCTTCATTACCATATATATATAGTCCTATCAAAACCATTAAGCCAAAGTCGCCAACAAGACTAATAGTGAGTTCAGTGAGCTCATTCACTTATAAGTTACCAAAATGGTTAGTTTCTTTATCAAGCCCACTAGTTGGCAACATATTCAAACTTTATATCATGGACAAAGTAGATTTAGTTAACAAGCTTAGTAATATTCAGGTTCATTTTGATTTCAGACTTGTAAGTTTTGATGTGTCATCCTTGTTCACAAAAATTATAGTTGATGAACTCTTAGAATATCTAGTTGATTTCTTGGGTAATCTTGATTTATCTGCTTCAGATTCTGTGTTCCTTGATAAAATTGTGTATAAAAGACTGTGTGTTCAATTTAATGGAGAACACCATACTCAGAAATCTGGTATGATGATGGGTACCAATCTTTTACCAGCAGTAAATGATCTCTACATGGAGATGAAAGAAAATTACTATGGAATATCTTACTCTCGAGGGCTATCTAGGATAGGTATGTAAATGATAATCTTTGTGTTTTGCAGATAATCAAACATTTACAAACGTTTCTTCCTTTACTTAACAATTTAGTAACTTCTATCAAATTTACTATGAAACTGGATGATAATCATATATTAGAAATTTTGAATTGCATGATCCATAGGATTCGAAACATATTTATATTTAGCATACAGAAACAAACAAACAATGTTTATCTTTTATATATTCATCGTTATTCAGATTATCATGAAAAAGTTTAACAATTATCATTTCAGTTGATGTTCCATACGGCATTACGGATATGAAGTCCAAAATTTATTGATGATGATTTTGAGAAGATATATTCTATTGGATCCTAGATCTTTAAAGGATAAGTCTCTTAAATTTTTAAAGAAATCATTCAGTGAATTTAACGCCAAACCTTCCTTTGACACCAAGAATCTTTTGTTCTCCCATTTAGTGGTAATTAATGTTACTCCCCAAGTTCTTTAAATCCTTTAATGTAAATGTAATCTTCAGCGATAACAATTAGAACATCTTAATATGAAATTCCTCAGAGAAATTATAGTAGTTGTGTTAACAGAATTCCTTGTGAATCCTGAAATGTGTTTTCTTTTGGGCAGACTGGTAAGGATCCTTATGTTAGACTTATGCAATATAAATATCGTATAAGAACAGGACAAGAATCAAAGCTTTGGTTAATCATGTTAACGAATATGAGTATTGTACTGACTGGAGTAACGCAGATTCAGTAATTAATTGTAACCCCTTGAATAAGAGAAATATCATTGAATCTTCTCATATTAGATACATAAATAATTTTAACATGAATAAGTATTAATGAATGTTTATAGAAACTGGAGAGCTCTTTCTTAGGCAGAATTTGTAAGCGGTTACTACTCTCGTTCATATTGTAAAATTTTATGAAAGGCACGGTGCCAAACCAAAACACCACCACTAGTTTCCCAACGGTGTCGAAGCTCCGCTTCTATTTCGTATACAAACTGACTGTTCTATTTTTTCTATCTTATTCTTGTATGTGCCCTGACAATATAATCATTACTTGAAAGTGCACTCGGAAACTAATCGTGTTCCATTTTCCCTGTGGTTATCAGCAGATGCTAGATCACGCGCACCACTGTGACTTACTGCAACATGGATACCGCATGGCTTCTCTACTACTTTTCTAAAAGCTAGGCTGGTCTTTCCCTTTTCGATACTGCTCACTCCAAATCGTCAATCAAGGTCAGCAAACTTAAGCTACTAGTGGAGTTCCATAAAAGATGTTTCGATAAACAAATGCTTCCCAGATCCATCCTCACGCAACGGTTATTGTTGATGTTTGGTCTGTCGTTTGATGTATTACTGATCATCATTTTGATGAAACATATTTAACTAACGAAAATTGAGATGGAGAAGGCCTTTTGCATTTCAAGAGAAAAGACACGTGCCCATCAAAGAGTCATACTTATAACTTGGAAGAAGCGTATGTTGGTCTTTTGCTATGATTAGTTAAGAAGAGAACGGAACAGTCTTCAGGGGACAGTGAGCAGGAAATTAGCTCCCTTTACACTAAGAGCACAAAACCTTATTTTTTTTTTTTTGAAACCCTTTCTAATATCAACTTAACAAGGATTTTATGTGTGTTAGGTTTTAGTATTTTTTTTTTTCTCAGACTAGAAGTTCAGAGCATTCATATTGCAAGATTGTTTTATAATTTGGAAATCTGAATTGAATTATCTAACGATAAAGTGAACATTTGTAAAGATGTAATGTACGCCAGTTTGTCAAGAACAACTTTTCCAAATTCCCTTAAAAATATTCAAAAGTACTGTCAAGAATATAAATAGAAGATAGTGAAGTACATAAAACTAAACCAGAGAAGGATAACAGAGTTGTGATTATTGACAAAGATGATTTTTGTCAAAAATGATTAACGTTTTAAGTGATAATACAACATATTTCAATCTAAGTAGAAATCCCCTAGATGCTCTTATTCTCAATTTGAAAATCAAATGAAAATGTTCTTCATAGATAATAATTCTCTCATTAACATATCTACATTACTCTTTCCTTCATTACCATATATGTATAGTCTTATCAAAACAATTAAGCAAAAGTCTACAACAATATCCATAATGAGTTCAGTGGGCTCATTTACTTATGTTATCAAAATGATTAGTTTCTTTATAAAGCACACTAGTTGGCAACGTATTAAGTTCTAATATCATGAACAATGTAGATTTAGTTAACAAGCTTTATAATATTCAGGTTCATTTTGATTTCAAACAGGTAAGTTTTGATGGGTCATCTTTGTTCACAAAAGTTGTAGTTGATGAACTCTTAGTATATCTAGTAGATTCCTTGGATAATCTAGATTTACCTGCTTCAGCTTCTATGTTCCTTGACTTGATGAAATTGTGTTAAAAAGACTGTGTATTCAATCTAATGGAGAATATCATACTCAGAATTTTGGTATGGTGATGGCTACCACTCTTTTACCAGTGGTAAATGATCTATAAATGGAACTCTTTGAAAGAAAATTACTATGGAATATCTTACTCTCGATAGCAATCTAGGATAGGTATGTGAATGATAATCTTTGTGTTTTGCAAACAATTAGTTATTTACAAACATTTCTCCCTTTACTGAGAATTTAGTAACCTCTATCAATTTACTGTGGAACTGGATGATAATCGTAATTTATCAATTTTGAATTGCTTGATCCATAGGATTCGAAATATATTTATGTTTAGCATACAGAAAAAGCACACCAATGACTGTTCGTATATTCATTGTTACTCAGATTAACATGACAAAGTTAGAAAAATATCATTTCATTCGATGTTCATTACGGCATTACGTATATGCAGTCCAAAATTTATTGAAGTTGAATTTGAGAAGATATATTCAATTGGATCCAAGTAAATGTATCCAAGATCTTTAAATAATAAGTCTCTTAAGTTGGTAAAGAAATCATTTGATGGATTTAACGCCAAACCTCCCTTTGCCACCAAGAATCATTTTTTTCTCCCATTTAGTGGTGATTAATGTTACTCCCTAAGTTCATTAAATCCTCTAATGTATATATAATCTTTAGCAATAACAACTAGAATATATTCAAGAAAGTTTCCTCAGAAAATTATAGTTGTTGTGTTAACAGAATACGTTGTGAATCCTGTAATATGTTTTGTGTTTGGCAGACGCGGATGCTTATGTTAGATTTAAGCAATATAGAATTTGTATAAGAACAGGACAAAAATCAAAGCTCTGGTTAATCATGTTAACGATTATAGTATTGTGCTGACTGGAGTATGGCTGACTTGGTAATTAAATGTAGCCCCTTGAATAAAAGAAATATCATTGAATATTCTCATACCAGATACACAAATAATTGTAACATGATTGAATATTTATGAATGCTTATAGAAACTGAATACCCCATGTGCACCAATTATACCCTCAACCGCCTCATTACTCACCTTCGCATTTAAATCACCCATCACTA
>JAYMFT010286288.1:0-10421 GCA_038088735.1 Panulirus argus | reverse complement strand
TATATATATATATATATATATATATATATACAAATAAATTAACTCTATCAATTTAGGTTCGTAGTCATCAAAACTGTGTTTGCATTCGACAGCGGGATACATGCAGGGGAGAAGCATCGTGTAACGTGTGTTTACTAGGTAAAAGTGGAAAAGGCTTGCAGCTGAGGGTGTAAGATTGGTCTCTATACTCTGGATAAAAATTTAGGTAATGCGTATCAGGAGTCTTACTTACTTTTCTATATCTCCGTTCAGTCATTGCTTGACAGCGCGGCTTACAAAGATTGTAACGTGAAAACTTGTCTGTTGGAACTATACCGTGGTTTTCCTTGGCCCAGGATAATCATGAAGGTCTAGGGCACCATCTTGATCTCTTGAGAACTTAACTTTTCTGGAGTTACAGTATGCAGTGGTTACAATAAAATGATTTTATTCTGCACTACTTGTGTAGTATTTAGGGAATTGATAACAGTTGCAGAGCATTATTTGGTGCTTTATATTTTGTTGAATGACATGACAGAAGGCTGTGTTAATGAGTTTATTTATATCAGGGAAAAGGTACTGCTAATTAATGTAAATGTAGGGAAAACACTTGCAAAAAATCAGTACAAACTGTGAAGACCTCAAAAATAGTGAGCTCATACTGATAGTGGTAAACAAGAGGATCATGAAAGAAAGCAACAAACTGCTCACCTAAAAAATTCCTTAGGTGAGCAAAGCTTGTTCAGGAGAGCAATGTAATGTACAAAAGTCATCGAAGAAAAAGTAAAATGGTAATTTTTAAGTGATATATTTGACCAGCACATACTAGATGCTAAACATGAGTATATTTCAGTATCTTGTGATGGAGTTAAATGTCGACCCAGCTGTAAGTATCAGCACTCGTTCCCAAGTGCTGTGTGTAGAGTTTTCACCATTTGAGTGGTCACGTGGTCTGCTTGCAGTTGGTCTTCCTACTTCTGTAGCTGTGTACTCCATCAAACTAAAGGTAAGGATACTATAGATTTTTATTCATATACAATAAGGTATTCAGTTTAACACTAATGGCACTGTTTGATTGGGATTATATGTTTACACAAGTTGGAGTTTTACTTTCATAGGGCTCTTTCTCATGAGGTTTTCCACCACCATACAACTCATCAAACCTTTGTATACTTTCAGAGTTTACAGTTTCATCACTTTGCATGTTGTTCATCCAGTAGTCTGATAAAGCGTTACATTTAGTTATGGAAGGGTTCATTCCTACATGATAATGAGCCAAGTAACCAGATTAAAACCAGACTTCAAAAATGGTTTTCACTGTTATCTCCAACTGACCAGGCTTCACTGAATGTTACAGTTTTTATCTCCAGCTGCAAAGGTCTTTAGAAATATTAATGACACTTTTGATTTTCCTGTCTGTGGATTGGCTTGTTTTCACTTTATAACTGGAGTTCATATAACTGTATAAGAGTTGATAGCTACAACCAAGTACCTTATTGCCTTTTAGGAAAAGAAGAAAGTTTTAAAAGGTGGAGATAATATAATAAGAAATATTCAAGTAATAGAGAAAATTAGAGAAAAGAAAGCAAGTGTATGCAGCATTTATTGATTCAGAAAAAGCATATGATGAATTGAAAACTCTCTGGGAAGTTTGACTGTAAAATGCTCATAAAAGACTTTTGAATTCTGTTAAGATATAATGAAAGAAGTACATATGAGAGTACATGGTCATATGAGTGGTTTGAAATGATAAAAGGAATGTGTTTGGTTTATTTGGTACCTTGGGTAGGGGATAGGGGATTACTTGATGTGCACATGATAGTGGCATAGTACTTAGTTATTGATGTGGAAATGGAATGAAATTGCTTCAGTTGCTGTATATAGATAATGTTTCTAATTTAAAGGGACTTCTGTGGCCTATGGAAAAGGATACTGAAAGTGAATATAAGTTAAACTAAGACAAATTATTGAAAGGTAAGGGAGATCTTAGGGTGATGTATCAGTGGGCAAGACGAGGAACACATTTAGTACTAATGTTCAGCAAAGATGTTAATGGAAAACTTGAATTTAAGAACAAGAGAGAAAAATTGGAGATGTACTGATTGCTCTGGTGTATGGCAAATATTTCAGTGTGGAATGTGCAAAATGCTTACATAAGGTGTACTTATCCTAACTGCGATGTATGGTTATGAAACCCAAGTTTACATAGATAAGATTTGAAGAAAAGTAACAGTTGTAGAGATGGGTAACTTGTGTAGTGTTGTTAGAAATAGGAAGATGGGTTAAGAATGGTGTGAGAAAGGTATATGATGTGAAGAAATCATATGAAAGGTGATGAAGGTCTTTAAGAATGGGATGACAACATAGGATACTCTTACCTACAAGTGCATACAATAACATTTTGCCAAAAAGACAGGTCTTTGCAGGAATTACTCAGTGCACATTTTGCTTGATGAATAGTTCTGTTTCTATCTGATGTCATGCTCATTTCATAATTGTTAATCATGGGTTTGTGCAGAACTCACTTCAGCCACTTTTCAAGTTTCCTTTTAAATGTTTCTGTAGTTGTTGCAAGCATTTTCCTTATTTCTCCTGGTAGTACAATGAATAATTTTTCCAAATTTTTGCTGGATTCTTGTGTATTTTTGTCAGATATCTTTTTAGTATTGGTATATTTCAACCTATATTTGCTAACTTTATAGTTCCGTTTCTTCCTTGTCGAGATCCTACATGTCTTGAACATTATTCTTTATGCCTTCAGTTTGCTGGCATGCAAAGACTATCATGCATCTCTCTCTTCTTTCTGAATTATATGTTGTTTTATTTCCAGTTGTTTGATTGGTGATCATCCTATGCAGCACTATTCAGTTTTGCTTATGTAAACATGAAAGAAATTTCATAATTAGCTTGTTTTCTATAGTTTTGAAAGTTATCAGTTGTATATCACATATTATTTGATTTGATGATACTGTTTAATCAATGTGCTCCTTGAATTAAAGTTTTTCACAGAAGATAACTCCTAGATCTTTGATGTTTTCTTTACTTTCTGTGTCTTTCTCAGTTGGGCTTTTGTTGGGAGTCACTAATATATTGTTGATCACTCCACAACTTTTTTGCTTAAATTTTCTCGTCATTGAATTTCATCAGATTCTCCTCTGCCTGTTTGTTGATTTTCAATTTTTTTGCATTTTTTGTTTGTTTTCTTTTGATCATGTTGTACTACTTACTATCATATCAAGAAAACATCATACTATATTTTCTTTTACCTCTTTATCAGTGTGTGAAATTATTATTACAACTGTATTGAAGCTAGTAGCATTCCTAATGGTACTCCTAACAGTACGTCCACTTTGAATTATGTGGTAGTTAAAAAGTTTTATCCATTTTTGTAATTTACCTTTTACATTTTGTTGTACTGTTTCATCAAATTCTTTGGGGAAATCTAGTAAAACTGTCTCTTTCACAATAATTTCATACCTGTGTATTAAATTGTTGTTAATCAGAAGTTCCAGTATGTTTTTTAATCACTCTTTCATCAACTAAATCAAATGAAGGTGAAGTTAAACAAACTGGTCTATGTTGCTTTAGAGCTAGCTTAGATCCTCTTTTATGTATGGTAATATAAATGTCATTGTTTGTGTGTCTTCCCTGTTGGACTGACCAGTGTTCATAAGACCAGACTAACATCTTCAGTTACATTTCTATATTACCCATAAATATACTTACTGAGGAAATATACATTCATTTTACAAATTCTTACCTCCTATGATATAAGCATATGGCAGTTTCTTCACTAATGTGTTGCTTAAATAGTAGAATGTAGTGCTGTAAGTATGTGACAGATCACTGAGGATGTGGAGATGGTCAGTAATGGAAAAGTTTAAAGAACATTTGACGTGTACCAATTTGCTGTAAATACAAGAAGTAATATATGTCACACTCATTGATTTGATATCTCAGGCAGTTGCTGTTGAATTAAATTATCTAAATTATTACAGGAAGAAGGTGATGGCACTTGTGAAGAGTGTGATCAGGTATGGGAATGGCATGTGTCAAGCCAACCAGTATCAATGTCTTGGAGTCCAAGTTCAACGCTGCGGGCAGTCCCAAATTGTCTCCAGATTGCCGTAGCTTCGGCAGATAATGCAGTTATGCAACTTTCATCTGATTTAGCTGACTCTAACACAGTAGAAGTAAGCATACTAATTGATAACTATATCTTATTTTATATTTGTATGCTGTTCATATATTAAATAGTACATTAATTTGAGGTTTGAATTGTCCAGAAAATCTCAGTTGTTGGAATGTTACTGCGTATGAATATATAACTTTATTTATTATTATTATCATACCATTGCATTGATGTTGACCATAACACTGCATGCTGCGCCACACTTGTGGATTTAAACTTTCATGCCGTCAGTTGAATTTTCAGCTGATGCAGATTCCAAATCTTATCCATACATGTCACTAGGTAGAAAAAAATCTCTCTCATCACAGTCACCTTAAACTTTTAAAGAAAGTGTAATTGCCCTTTTATTGCACCAAGCATATATGTAGCTGGGCATATGTTGCATATGTGGCTCTAAACTTTCATGCCTGGATTTGAATTCCCAGCAGATGTAAGGCTCCTCATCATAACCATATTCATATGTCACATGCATCCTAACAACACAGCTGGAAATAATATCAAAGTCTACCAGAAATTGAGAAAGGAAGTATAACTGCATCATTATGGTGGGAAGCTAGATTTTATCCAGTAACCCCTTTAGTATGTTTTACTGCAAGAGAAAATTTCCTCTATATTACTGTTTGCATGCATATTCTTGATAAGAATAGGGTCAATTCTCATTGGGTGGACATGCCAACAGATAGAACAGTAGGATTTGAACTGAACTATAGCATGGGCGAGGGGTCAAAGGTCCTAGAAGCACTTAGGAGTGTGAATGAGAAATCATTGTCTGTAAGGGCAAAGATAATTATGTTTTATGATACTGTAGTTATGATGGTGCTAAATAGGTGTGATGTGTGGGCCCTAAATAAAAAGGACAGAAAATGATGCGTTTATTAGAGATGATTTGCTTGAGAAAATAATATGGTGTGAGGAAAGTTGATTATTTAAGGATTACTACGGTAAGAGGGAGATGTGGTAGTAAGCCGAGTATGATTAAGAGAGCAGAACAGGGTATGACGAAGTAGTTTAAACATATGAGGACGATGAGTGAGGAGAGACTGACTAAGAGGTTCTGTGTGTCAGAAGTGAAGGATCAAGTAGGAGGGGGATACTGTGAATGAGATGGGAGGATGAGTGAAATTTCATATGTCCTTTATACCTACTTCCCCCACCATATGTAGGTGGTGTCAGGAAATGAACAGCATCCCCGCTTGCATATATATTTCCCTAAATGTCATGTATGATATACTGAAGCTAGCACCTACAGTTGATGGCAAAGCCCTACAGGCTATTATATGATTTACCTTGACTACTATATATGCCCTGATTCCTTCCAGTGACAGCATATCATTCCCCCAGGCACACCATCCACCTTCTTTAAATGTTCAGACCGTAATACCCAAAGCTTCCTTTACTCTGTCCTTCCATCTTCAAGGTTTCCCCATCCCCTTGCTGATTATAACATAAAGATGACATTCATGGGGAAAGAATGCCTGCACAGGGTAGGTGTTCAACATAGAAATGAAAAATGAAGTGTTGTGGACGGGTAGATGGGCTAGATGATCAACAGTGGATATTAAATAGCAGTATTTTGATATGGATATTGTTTAGGGCAGTATGGTAGGTAGTTGTATGCTGGCTAATTTGTCAAAGGTGGTGACTGTTTCACTACACAAAGGAAAAGGAAATGAAAATTATTGTAAGAATTATAGAGGAATGAATCTTCATAACATAGAAAGTAAGATTTAAGATAGAATAGTGATGATTATGTAAAAATGATTAGCCACTGAACACCATGTACATTATGAATAAGGATAATTTTGGAGAGGAGGAGGATGTGTATCAGTACTTACAGGTACTTCATCTTCTTTAGTGCATAATTGGTTACGTGGATGAGTAGTCTCAACAATGAAAGATATATAAGGTATGTCTTTTACTAAGATTAATGGTATGCAGCAAACCAGGTTGTAAGACTGTAGCAGATTTATTCAAAGAAAAATACCTGCCTTATGAAATATCTTCTCTGCGGTAATGATTATTCTATGATCAGATGACTAAAATAATTTATATTCTTGTCTCTGAAGAGCAGTACTAATAATGTGATATACGCTTCAGGACATATTGAGCCACAGTGACTTTGTGAATAGTGTAACATATAATGGAGACAGTGGAACTTTAGTGGCATCTGCTGGTGATGATCTTACTGCTCGTGTGTGGGAGAGCTCCTCACAAAAAGAAATTGCCAAATTTCTGTTAACCTCACCAGGTATGTCAGCATGCAGTACTTTTTTGTGTTTAGTTGCAAATGATTTATTTGCTTTATTAAAGGTGAAGTATAATTAATTTGTGATTGCTTAATTTACTTTAATTTTTTGTATAGTGGCTTCATTAATCTTTGAAATAGCCATCATGTGTTGCTTGTGCAAAATTCTGTTTTCTGGTCACTTGTTTGTAAGGCATTATTCTTAATAACTTTTGAAGTACTGAACCATCTGCAGTAGGTAAGGTAATGAAAATTTATTTGGTATTTTGATGTCCTTGGGCACTAGAATGAATTAAGCTCTTCTGTGCTATTGTGGTCTGAGAACTGTTAACTTTGACTATTTGGTAGATCAAAAAATTACAGAATTTGGTCCAAAAATGAAGTTCTTGTGATATAACTTTCAACTGAGAAATAGAAATTACAGTTTGGCAAAATGAATCACTCTGAATTGATGATAACATGAAAATAGAACAGACCTCTTAAAGTTGAAGTACACTAGGGTTACAGAGATGATGGATTGCAAGCTGTGGATCATTGAGGAGCTAGTGACATTGAAATTCAATTAAGAAGTCACTTAAAGTCAAGGAGGAAATGTAGGCACAGCCTTTAATGAAAATTGGTGAATGTGATGTGTAAGATATACTTATGAAGGGAAAGAATAAAAGAATTCAGAATTTTGGCAAAGAGCTTGAAGTTTACATGTTCCTTTTGGTTGTCAAAAATATAGATTAAGAAATATTTGTATAGTTATTAAAGGGGTCAGATGCTAGTTCTGATGTGCAGCCTTAAATTATACTCCTGTTCTTTCTTTATTCAGTTTCCACATAGACCTGCCTGATGAAAACTCAGAGATATGAAATTTGACTCCTCAGGTATGATTGTGTGTTTCCATCCAGAAGAACCAGATTTACTACTGGTGGGAGAGAAGAAAGGTGTGCTGCGGGTTTACTCTGTATCCAGTGGGTGTTCTACACTGTTTTTGCGGTGCCCTGGTCCTCTTTTAGGTGCTGATTGGTCCATTCCAGACCCTGCACTCATAGTGGCTGCTGGAGCTAAAGGACTTACAGTGTGGAATGTTGCATCTCTGCAGTAAGCTACCCTCTACTTTATAAAGACAGCCTAAAAACTTTCCACACATTTTTCAGTGCTACTAGAACCTTTGCCTCCCTCACCCACCCTGTGACTTGTATCACCTTCCATAGTTCCATTCACTGCCATGTCCACTCTGATATATGTAAAGCACCTCACTTCCCCAAATTTTTCTACATTCAAACTCACACTCCAGCTAACCTGTTTCTTTGCACTACTATACCTAATGACCTTGCTTTAAATTTCATTTACTCAACCCTATTGTTTCACATGCTCCCAAACTCAGACATCAGTTTCTGCAGTTTCTCATTCAAATCTACCACCAGTGCTGTTAAAAAAAAAAAAAAAAAAACTGCATACCTACCCCTTTCTCTGAGACTTCCATTTACTTCCCTCACCACTCCCATCTGTCTACATTAAACGGCAATGGTGATTTCACACACCACTGCCATGGACCCATCTTCACTTGGAACCACTCACTCTTCTCTCTTCCTACACACACATATACCTTAATCTTTTATTAAAATCTGTCCATTACTTCGTTGTTTTTTTTTCCACACCATATATCTGCAACACCATCTTCAAAGTATCTTTATCATGCACTTTCACCAGATCCATAAATGCCATATACAACTCCTGTTTCTTTATGTATTTCTTGCACATGTTCTTCAAAGCAAACACCTCATCCAGTCATCCTCAACCACTCCTGAGATGACAGTGATCCTCTTCAGTCTAAAACTCTATGCATGCCACCACCCTCTCAATCATTACTTTCTCATACAACTTAACAGCTACACTCAATAAACTTGTACCTGTACAGTTTAAGTATTCACTTTTGTTTCCTTTGCCTTTATACAGTGGCACTGTACAGGCATTCTGCCAATCCATTGGCATCTCACAAATGGTGAAAATCTTAATAAACCAAACAACAGCACAATCACCCCCTTCCTTAAGAAATTCAGTTGCAATCCCATACACTCCAGCTGCTTTGCTGCATTTCATCTTGTGCAAGGTTTGCATCACCTCTTTTCACCAAACCTCCTTCCATGAATCTCCCATATCACATTCTACATCTGCATTTTTGTATATTCTTATTTGTGTATTATGTGTGTTTTGGAGATTTGTGTGATCATGACCATCCATGTTGATATGTTTATTACTCTTTTGCTTAATGTATGTATTCCACAGGCCACACAGTGAAATAGTAGAAGTTGGTAGTGGAGAGAGAATACTGGGGGTAGAAGTATGCCGATCAACACCTGGTTTGGTTGCCACACATGCTGCTCCACATACTATAAGAGTCACACATCTTCATTCAAGTAAAGTACCCATTGCTGCTCATTTAAAGGTAATTGTTCCTTAGTTTAGTTCTTTTGGCTTCAGTTATATATTTGCTTTGTGACATCAGGATTTTTGATACGTAATTGCTTTTATTGCCTTAGGTAGTGTCAAGAAGAAATGATCAATGATTTCCTGTCTACCCATCCACTCTCATGCTACCTTGTATAATGTACTGAAACAAAAATCTGCTATCCAGAGCTAAGACCCAGAGACTGTTACATGGATTAACTCAACTGCTTCATATATCATGGTTGAGCCAATTGACAGCAGGTTGCTTCCATAGACCAAATTAATCTGGTCCACTCTATCTTGTACTTGCTTCCAACCTTTCTGAATGTTCAGACCCTGAGACCTCAAGGCCTCCTTCACCCCATCTTTCCATTTCTTTTTCAGTTTTACCCTCTAGCCTGTGCTCCTTCCATCTTTCAATGAAGTTTCTCTTAGTCTTTCTTTGCTCATCCTTTCCATATGTCTGAGCAATTTTAGCATACCTTAGTAAGCTCTCTCAGTCTGACTGCATTACTGCCACAAGCCTGTCCTTACATGATCAACCCTCCTCACACTGTCTATCATCCACAGGCACTTCTTTTCCATGTTCACCCTCTTCTTTGCTTTTGCATGCAAGACCCAAGATTAATCCATATAACATTTTCAAAATCACTATACCATCAAATATCTTTACCCTAATGGACTGCGATTTCTCGTTTCACATGCCCCATAATGCATCTTTTGATTCCTTTCAGCTCCTTGGTCTGTGTGCTGCCATGTCCACTCCCACATACCTAAAGTACCTCACTTCCTCCAGTTTCCCTATTCAAACTTGCCCTCAAACCATCCTATCTCATCCCCTGAAGCACCTAATGATTTTGCTTTTGTCTGGATGTACTCTTAACTTTCTCCTTCAATACCCAGTATCAAACTCTGTCATTAGCATCAGGAGTTTCCTAGTGTAGTCTACCACCAGGGCCATGTCATATGCAAGCTGCAACTGATTCACTTCTCAAGCTCTCTGCCTGTCGCCAGTGAACTTTAGACTTCCCTCTCGAACTAAGACTTGAATTGAACTTCTCACCACCCATTCCATACACAGATTAATCAAACACAGTGACAGAACATATCCTGGATACTGAACTGCATTCATCAGGAATCAGTTTCATCTGCCTTTGCTTCTCGCACACATTCCTTGTCTTCCTGGAAAAACTTTTCACTGCACTCGGTGATTTTTTATTTATCCCGCAAGTTTATAGCATTTCCACAAACTGTCATATTATTATATGCCATCTCCAGATCCATAATTGCCACATGCGTTAACTCTTTCTCTCTTCAATTATGATATTTCTCACAAAGCCCTTAAGTCAGAATCTTGGTCCACTCATCCACAACTATTCCTGAAACCACATTACTCCTTCCCAGTCACATATTCTTAATTCCCACTGACCCATACACCTTTTCAGTTATACATAACAGATTTAAACCTCTGAAATCTAGATACATTTGCATATTTTTTTTTTTTTTTTTCATACATATTCGCTGTTTCCCGCGTTAGCGAGGTAGCGTTAAGAACAGAGGATTGAG
>JAYMFT010286287.1:0-23954 GCA_038088735.1 Panulirus argus | reverse complement strand
AATGAACCAGGTCATAGTTATTGGGAAAGACATGAGAAGGTAGAGAGTTCCAGAGCTTCGACGTGTAGGGAAAGAAGTCGATTGATGGTAGAGAATGTTCAAGAGATTGGCCACAGCAACATAATCAGCAAGAAAAATAAGTTCTCACTTTTACCTCCATCATTTTCCTCTCCAACCCCTCCTCCTCTTCCTTCCTCTCACGCACTCCTCTCCCAGCCCCTCCGCCCTCTCCCACTACCTCCTCTAGGTAGAGAACCCAACATGCAGGTTGCTGATGCCCGTTGTACGACTGATGTCGTTGAGGAGGTCGTTAAGCGACGACCACCAGAGGATAAATAGGATCCTGATGTAAATTGCTGGCCAGTGAGGGAGGAATAAATCCCCTCTAACTCCTGTGGCTTACGAGTGAGAGGTGAGAGCTGGGAGAGAGGGAGTGAGGATGGAGAAAGATGAAGAAAACGGTAGTGAAAGGGAGTGAAGGAGAGAAATAGATGAAAATAAGAAAGAAAAGAGCAAAGAGTTTAAGAGAAATGAAGTAGAGAAGTTCTTGATGTAGTGAGTTAAAGACGGAGGGAATGAGCAAATTTGCGAATGTTATGCAGAAACTGCAGTAAACGGAGAGAAGTGAAAAAATGGAAGTAAGGTGACGGGATACAGGTTGATGGAAATGCATTTTATCCGTTTGTTAAGACAGATGGAATAGAGAATTGTGATAACCAAAGCTCAAAGGAGCACCAGATAATGGAGGGAGAAGGACGAATGAACTTAAAGGAGAGATTGCTGTAAGAAAAAGATAATCTTTATGAAGAAAAGAAGTGAAAAAATAGGATGGAAATATTTGGTAAAACTAGTACAGGTCTAGAAAAATAAGTCAGTAATAAGATGGCGAGGGAAACAAAAGAAGAGGGAAGAGATGTGGAGGGGAAGCCAACACGTGGGACTCTGTTGCATACAGTGAGGGACGTGAGGAAGTCGGGGGAGGGACGGGTCGGCTGGGGAGGCGGCTGAGGGACTGAGGTGATGAATTAATTGAGGAAATGATTCAAGAGCGTGACGCAGGGGAAAGGATGTTGATGATGGAGGAGGCAGGGAGGGAGGGAGGGAAGGAGGGACCAAGCTGAATTGTTGGAGGAACACTGTTGATGATGGAAGAGAGAGGGAGGCCCATGTCGAAATAGGGCAGGGACGGTGTTGGTTTTGGTGGAATGAGGGAGGGACCGAGACGAACTGGGGAAGTAACAATGTTGGTGATGTAGAGGTGAGGGAGGGACCAAGATGAACTGAGTGGAACACATTAGTGATGATGGAGCAGTGGGGATGGAAACTTTACGGATTGGTGATGGAGGTGGTGATAGAGAGCTGAAGGATGGCCAAAGCCAAACTTGGTGGGGAACTTTGTTGGCGATGGAGGGAGTGAGGGAGAGAGGTGATGTCCCACGTCAGTTGTTTTTTACTGCATAGAAAATGACAGTTTGAATATCTGCTGTAGTGCTACAAAAATGTCACGACTTCCTTGAATAGTCTCTTGTTATTATGAAATATACTTGCCAATCCCTGCAGGAGGAGCGCCAGCGATGCCAGGAACAACGTTCACTGGACTACGTATGGCACTAGAAATATATGAAAAACAGCTGGTAAATCATGAGGATGTAGCAACTGCAGATTCGTTTTTTTTTAATTTTTGTTATAAGGAAGGAGTCCACCTGCCCGAAATGGCCACTGGGTAGTTTAACTGTGGGCAGTACAATAAACTACGGCATTGCAAAGGTGAACAATTATCGGTTGATATCCATATGCTCATGTACGATTGTCCCAACCACAGGTGCTCTATGGGAAGGGAGGAAGCGAGGTGAACACAGCCCCTGGGAACACCACCGCCGCCTGCCACATATATATATTTATGCATACATCTATGTTTCCATTCACCTCTCTCCTTATATTTCTGTCTATCCCTCGTTTTGGCTGGGTAACAGACTCTCCCTCTGACAGACCATAACTTAGCCATCGGAGGCAGCAGACTTCCCCTCCCACAAACTGTAACGCCAGACACCGTGGAAAATAGACCCCCCCCCCACGCACCACCACCCCAGCCACCGTGGGCAATAGACTCTCCCTCCCAGAGACCATAACAAAGACTATTTACATGACAATATATATTATACCATCATAACAGAGGCTGCTTAGGGCGGCACAAACCCGGCGGGGGCTGGCAATCTGGCTGGACGGGCTGAGGCTGTTGGCCCACTAGCTGGTTGGCCGAGCCCTTGCAGGCCTAGTCAGCCCGCTGGCCCGCCATGGTTGGCCGCCTCCTAGAAGAAAAACAACAACAAAAGGAACGAGAACGACTGTAGACATCATCGCCGCCAATTTCATGCCTCAGGCGTCCTTTGTTTACATTAATCCCCAGCAGGCACGTTGCCCCCTCCCAGCACGTAGACTCCCCTCCCCCCTCCCTCCCTGCATCATTTACGACGACTTCTCTACGGCAAACTCCACATTTGATCCCAATGGTTCTAGTATGTCAGGCCTAAATATAACTGTGTCGCGAGTGTCTGGACTTAAATGTATGAATTGCATGTTGTGTGAGGTTTTAACGGGGCTGGTCTCCTGTTTTCATAACATTCTCTTGCGTAAGTGAATGAAAACACTCCAATTCCCTCTCGCCGGAGATAAGGGTTGTAGCGGAAAAGATACAGACAGAGGGCTGAGAAGGAGGGAGGAGGAGGAGGAGGAGGAGTAGGGGGCGGCTGGTGCAGTAGAGGATTAAGCCGTGCGGGATCATATAAACGCACCAACAATGCAGTCCCCGGGGATCGGTCCCTCAGCGTTCCCGCCAGATCCGCTATGGTAATTCTTTAAGGATCTACCCCCCCCCAGGCCCCCCGCAACCCCAAATGAGCTTTGTGATAGCTTTTGCATGTTTCTTCTTACAAAAATGCTTCATTCAATAAAACATGGCGTTAATTCTAATTTCAGAATCATTACATTTGATTCTGAACTCTTCCTAATATTCTGAAATATATCCAAATCCAACATAACTAACCTCCTGCAGTAACTCAGAATGGCAATATACATGTAATCGCATGAATGAAAACAATCTTAAGCTAATAACTTTTCACTGATTACCTCTAAGCCCATATAGAACAAAATATATTTCATAATATGCAAAGTAAAGTAGAATTCAGGCCCACATCTTCATCCCTGGTACCCATTCTCTTTAATTAATACGAAAGATTTTCATTCATCATTTTCCAGGAAAAGATGTGGGTGTGTTATTTATGGTCCAGTAATCAATGTGGCGCTTGGATTTTCATCTGCTGTGGGCGTAGATTACCGATGCTGGGTGATTAGAGGCTCTACGTCATAAGTAATTGATAGTTTGCTATTGATTCTCACTTACCTATTCATATGAAGGTTCCCACTGACGAAATTGTGTTGGTGCATTTTTCGTAACGCTTCTAACTCGACAGTTTCAGCAGCTATTCTGAATGCTAAAGAATGAGTGGGAGAGAGAGAATTCAGAGAGCAGTATACTAAAGAACCATAATGGTGCATACAATAACGTTAGAGACCAGAGGAATATAAAGAGGAGGGGATGTAATAAATCAGTTGAACCAAAGCTGCCAATGAGTAGTAGTAAATCCAATGGAAAACTGTGAATGATTTGTGTAATGTTAACATAAACACATCTTTGTTACGCGTTAACGACAGAAACATCTTTTAGCCAAAAATGGCGCTGGTTTGCGGATACTTCAAGAGAATATTTGGAAATATCTTGGAAAAGTAGAGAAGAAGCAGTTATCCAGTAAGTACACAGAGGAGGCGGAGGAGGAAGAAGGGGCAGCAGAAGGGCCACTCGATGAGGCTCTCAGGAACAGTTGGCGGGGATGGGGACGCCTCGTGGATGGGGCGAGGAAGGAGAGGGTCGTCTGGTCTCCCATGTCCTGAGGGGACGGGGGAAGTATAGTACAGCATTAAGGATATCGGTAAAAGATAATTGTCCATCATAAACCAGTGAGGTGATGCGGAGCCTCGGGAGTGTTTCTGAACCAACGACGCGAAACGGCGTCGTGAGTGCCTCAGAAACAGTGAGATAACAGGGACTCGTTAAGTGCTTCTGAACCAGCTTCACAGTGATTGAGAAAGACTGGCTTTATGATCTGTTTGCAAAAGAGTTACGACGCCCTAAATTCTATGATACATTTTACTAAGAAGAGGCTTAAAAAGTTTGCAGGTTCTTAAAAAAGGAAAATGGTCTTAATTTGCTTGGCTCAATAGCTCATTAGTGGCGTATATCCCTTGTTATGAAATAAACAAATACTTGAATTGATGGACAGATGTGCTATAGATAATTCATACATTAAAGAGGATAGATAATAACCTTTAAATACACGGAGAGAAAAGGTAGTGAGGGGAGGCGTTGTGAGGGAGGCCACAGGTCGCGCTTCAGCACCGACTCTTATCACAGGCGCTGGCCTCTTGAGGCGGGTCTTCAAGGAACGTCTTGGCTGGATTAGAGCAGCCTCGTCCATCAGTATGATAGGAGGCGTAATATGGTCATGATGGCAAATCCTACGTAGTGTTGGAGATTAGACGATACTGTTGGGGATTAGCTGGCTCTGATGTGTGTGTATGTGTGTGTGTGTGTGTGTGTGCGTGTGTGTGTGTGTTTTCAGGAAATGAGGAGTGTTTTACTCTTTCAGCAGAGATGTGAAAAACTACATAAAGAAGGTAGTCCTACCTAGCACAAAAAACAGGCAAAAAACATATCACACATTCACCCACCCACAAAAACACTCTGTCCCTTTTTCTCTGCGGCAAACACACGCACACACACACACACACACACACACTAGAGCCGGGAGATAAAATGCTTAACGAGAAAATATATGGCCGCTTCCTACATATTATATCGGAGGTCCTCAGGTCCGTACCAGACAACACGTGGAGGGAGGATAAGGAGTGGAGATGGTGGGAGGGAGTGAGAGGGAGCGGGAGGGGAGCAGCAGGAGAGGGAAGGGAGAAAGTAGAGGAGAAGGAGAGATGGAAACAGAAGGTGATAAGATAGGGAAGAAAGTAATGAGATGATAATTGTAGTGAAAAATGTGAGTAGAGAAGAAGACTATGACCTGTGAAGAGGGACAGTTCTATCCTTCCCTAGAGTAGGAAATCCTACTCATTGCCACGATAACTTCCGTCCTGATATCCTTCTGTGCCCACGGTGAGCCACATTGATCCTGCCTTCCACCCAGACGTGACCATCCATATATTGGAAGGATACAAGTCCTTCAGTGTCCTTACAGGAGCCGATTCCTTACCCATCCTTGGCGGAGCTGTTTTGTGCACCCTCTTGGATATATGATAGTTATGATAATGATAATAGTAATAATAATGATTTTAATGATAATTATAATAGTAATATCATTATTATTATTATCATTATTATCATTATTACTTTTATTACCATTACAATTATTGTTTCATAGATATTTTGAGTTGCAAGTATGATAAGATTTCCCATCTATCTATCATTTAGAATAATTGGTGCGACAGTAGAAGACTTATATCTACTTTTCAGTGAAAAGATAATTGACAGTTTAAGTTTTCCGTCCATCACTGGCAATTAAACTGATGATGACAGGTGCATACGAGGATTGCAGTTGCTGCGTATGTTGACAGTGTTTAGTCATTACAGTCCTAGGTCCTCTCTACTTGTCCCTCCCTCCCTCCCTCCATCGCGAATTCAAGCCAAAAATCCGGAATCCATTAACATGATTGCACAGAAAAATCCATAGATACACCTCCAAAACAAATAGTGAATCAACATTGTTGCCACGACTCGCCTGAGAGTGTTTGGCTATACTGTAGACTGTCCACTGCTGATGGTAAAATGGCTTGAGTTTAAAATCTATCGAAGTTTTTTCATCGTATGTCAATCACTTGGTCACTTCTCGCCAGAAACAACTTCTGTGAGGATTTTTCAAGATAAGCTGTTATCATATCAGGTTAAAACTAGATTATTCAGAAACTTCAGTGTTGGGAATTTACGATAGAGTTTGCTTCTTTGTCGGAAATATCCTGTGTACTGTATACGTTGCGTTTCATAACTAAATGAAAGTTCACACACGCGAAACTATTGTTAAAAGGGTAAAACAAAAAAAGCGAGTTGCTCTTCTGATAATATTATACAACTTGTATCATCGATTAACAACATGGCCGCCATGTGTCTGTTCACATACATCATCATACAAACAGCTCAGTCAGATTACTCTTCCTGCAGTTAGCCTTGGGAGTCTTGATATCTAACGAGTCGTTCTTTTCTGGCGAGAAAAGAAGAATATCTTCAAAATATATTTATTAGCTTTTTATGTTCATCTCCGAAGATCGAGAGCAAATGGGGAGTTCCCGTGAAGTGCACTGAGCCTTAGGTATCTGGGGCAATTAAATAAAAGCCAATGTGTTGAGGACCATCTCCGGCAAGCTTATGTACTGATGGGAATGGGGTATTTGCACTGAATGAAAGTCTTCAGAGATTGTAAATATGCTACCACGTTTTGAAGGATAGATTCGCTGGATACTTTAAGTCCTGAGCCACTCGAGGTCTCTCATCATTAGCCTTCACAAGAAGGGTCTACAAGCTACGGCCCTTGAGATGATAATGTAGCAGGAAGACGAAGGCATGACTGCTGGAACTGGTCAGGTGAAAGAGCAACACAGAGCTCCTCGTGGGATGGTTAGGAAATCTGAATATATATTGACTCATGTCTAAACGAAAGTTTATAAAGTCATTAACCGAAAATGAGTAGATGAAAGGTTCGCCTTCCCATTATGTATGGACAAGATAACCGCTTCTCATTGGAGATAAAGGAATAGAAAATGTTGCTCCCACGGGTTTACAATGATTCACGCGAGACTTAACAACTGAGGAACAATCCTTGATGGATCAAAGATTCATGGACCCGACGGTGAAGTCGGTCCCGGAGCTGCGGGCCGGGTCGTTAATACAGGCAGGGAGAGAGGCCGGGGGGTTTCAGTGGGAATCTTGGTATGGATTGACACTGCTGTACATAATGCTGCTGTTCCTGCAACGACTTCTGCTGCAGAAGCTGCTTCCACAGTACCTGCTCCCTCCCTCCCTCCTGCCACTATGACCCAGGGTTTGTACAATGGTTGCTCCCTCCTTCCCTCCCCCCGGCCCCTGTGGCCCTGGGTCCCTACGTGACAGGGACTTGCTCCTGAGGCCGCCATCTGGCCGCTCGGAATCCAGGTTTTGTTAAGCGAAGTTGTTCTTATTGTTCTCTTGTGTGATCCAGGCCGCTAGAGGAGGTCTTCTGCAGTGGCCGGCTCACCGTTCCTCATGCCATCCTTGGAAGGTTCCAGGTCGCTGGAAGAGGTCCCCTTGAGAGAGGGCAGCCCACTGTTTCCTCTTTGTTCCTACTGCCGTCCTGAATCGCGAAGTTTGCCGTTCTTACGATCATTTTCTCTGACTGAGAATCTCATTTGTTCTTTCTTGAACCCCCGTTGGAAGATATATGGTACATGTTGACGTATTTCAAACTGGATTTGCCGAGATTTTTTTTCCAACGCTCATTCTGGAATCTTTGAACCTCAGGTCAGTAAAGACGAAAAAAGAAAGACTCCAACTCAATCTGCCGTGAGTGGAGCGGCAGTGGCAGTCAGTCTCGTCTCTGGAAGGGCAAGACTTGCCACGCTTGGATTTTATGTTCCACCGAAACCGCCCCTTCCCCTGGCCTTCCTGGCCCTTACTCTCGACCTCCCAGGAGATGCAATTGCCAGGTTGTGTTTCCCTCACTGGCTCTTCCCACACCCACACACACCCCCACACATCATATATATATATATATATATATATATATATATATATATATATATATATAAACTACGCAAGCAATAGCATATGGTAATGAAGTCAAATTAAGTCAGTCTTTCCAACGGTCAATTTAACATAATGTGAGAGGTCGCAGTCTTGATGCCCGGCCAGCACCTTTGTCAGGAGTTGCCCTCCGAGTGCGAGGGAGGGCGGACCCCCTCCCCCCACAACCCCTCCCTCATGGATCATACGCTACCTTCTGTGTCGCCTTTGCCTCACGTGAGACGGGAAGAAACAAGTTTGCCCAGACCAGCCACGCCGGTCATGGCTCCATCAGAGACTCGTAAACATGATTCAGGAAGTTTTCTAATCCTTCTCGGCCCAACGGCTTCTCTTTTATTTCTTTTCTCCTTTTACTGACCTCAGGTTAATCAGTCTGGGTCACACAAGTCAGGCGAACTGCTGAACCTGACCCCAGAACTTAGACCGGAATGTCTCCAACAACAATAGAAGTTGGACGAGTTGGAATTTCGCTTAAAGAGTTAGATTGAAATCAGAGTTTCAGGGTATAGTAAGAGAGGATTCGAACATTTTATATATATATATATATATATGGGGTCAAGGAAAACAAAAATATTACGTTTGAAACGTTGATAAACCATGTATAAACTGTTGGTACACGCTAAAGAAGTATCATATATATACTCCATAAATACTTGAAACCTTGTGACAGAATACCAGATATAAAGAATGCAAAAAGTATTAGTATTTTCCCCAAAGTAAAAATGATTTCTACAAATAAGCAACAGAAGCTGTCCGTGTTGCCGAGTCGAGTCCAACCTGCCGAACAAATCAGTTCATTACTGCCACAAAAATCTCTAGCGAACGTTTCAAGTCACCGTCAACAAGTTGGTTGAAATTAGCGAGCGATTGTCCGGCAGAAACTTGTTTGAAGGTGCGTGTCGCTGGCTCACAGGAAGGCGCACTCTGATAAACGGAGTGACCCAGGGGCCTTGTGACCTGAGGAAGGCCAAATAGGGGTAACGCGGATGACTGATGACCTGAGGATGGTCCTACGGAGTGACCCATCGGATATATTGACCTAATACGGCTAGAAATCAGCTATTGAGCTCCGGTTGTTCCAGGGTCTAATTTGACCTCAAGACTTACAGACCAAGTCTCATACCTGTTTAGAACACGCTGGAGTTTAGAGTCAGTTTGTTATGCACGCTGAGAGAAACATGACAGACAATATGTGATCTTTTCTGTTGGAGAGAAAGACGATGAAAAAAACAGAATGTAATTTCTGCTATGAGAGTCCGGCGATAGATATACACAGCATATGCATACAACGCACACCACTGACCTCTTGCAATTTAGACAACATGTGATCTACACCGCGAGAAGCAGATGATATAGACAGTATGGAGCCTATACTGCGAGAGGCACATGATATAGACAGTGTGCAATCCATAGTGAGAGAGGTATATGATAAATTACTATATGCTGTCTATCAGCAATTATCTAGCTACAATCTAATGCAACGCGAAAAGAAGAGCAAAAACTGAAAATGGATTCTCATCACTTCAAAAGGCATTCTTACGTTATTACTGATGTAACTGTCAGTGAATGACAGAGTCTCCGACCCGCTGCAATCAAGAGATAATTGGTCATAAGTATTAATGATAATGATATCTATCACTGGTCATTACGTAAAATTGAATGATGAATAATGAAGTAACTTGGGTCTTACCAACTTAATTCTAATCAGCCTCAATTGGGTAAAGATACTCAGGTTCTTCTCGCTGTTGGTCTATCTATCCACTACCGTCGTACCATCTGTATGACCTACTCATACAGATGGTCATATATATATATATATATATATATATATATATATGAACATGATCACAAACTTACAAATTCATATTTACATATAGACGCAGATACACACAGCTATAAACCTAGAGATATCCTTCACAAAGGAGAGCACTGGCTGCGACACCTCCCAAAATCCACAGCACATTCAGATTCCCTCAGACCAACACACTTCCCTCTCCCCACCGTCACATACCTTTCCACCCTTCCTTTGCCCTCCCCATCTTTACCTGCCCCTGCCCGGCCCTCCCTAACCCTCAACAACACACCCTCCTCCTCCCCAGGCCTCCCTCCCTCCACACTCCCTCGCTGCCTAATTCATCACGAACCATTTAGCGTAAATTACAGTAAGGATGTTAACTGTGCCTCTGATATAGTAAAGGGTAGTAAATGGCCCTATTGCATGTCTTGCCTTTTATCCCGTTAGTGTAGGTAGAGTGAGGCAAGAATATAAATGGCTCTACTATTTCATCTTCAGTTTAGCCAAAGGAAAACCCGGGGTTTTTGATTATAGTGACAATGGTGGAACACAGCTATATGAATTTTTGCTGAGATGGCTTTTGGTAAGTACTAGATACCTGTGTGGAGGTACTAGATGTTTTGTGTGTGTGTGTGTGTGACCTTTATACTTCTGTTTACCAAACAACTGTATATTGTATGACAAACTATCATTATTACCTCATTATCAGGGATGCGATTAGATACCTGAGCATGAACTGGGTACAGGCAGTCAGCATTAGTGTGTGTGTGTGTGTGAGAGAGAGAGAGAGAGAGAGAGAGAGAGAGAGAGAGCAGTCCTTTTTTTCTCCAACACAAGATATCTCTGTTATCATAACCTATTGACTAGACAGATGGGCGCGAGGGGTGAGCTGTATCGCTCTTTACTTTCTCTCCCTGACCACAGCTCACCTGACGTCTCGCCTGGAATACAAGGGTACAGAAGGTGACACGAATACAGATAGGCAAGAGCTGAGGGATGTTGGATAGAAGCGTCTATCCCCTCCCCAATATTTCATTTTCCTGCCTGAGTCTCACTAGGGGGGAGAGCTGCGAAGGATTGAAGGAGGAAGGGATTAGCGTAATCCTCCAATCCTAATCTTGATTCACCGTGTGGGTATAACGAGGGAGGAGGACCTCATCTCTCGCCATTTAAGGTCTCGTCTGCAGCCGCCAGATGACGAGCTGAAAGAGCTGATGGGAGATGCTCATTTCCGGCCTCCCTTCCGACTCTCCCTCTCCCATCCCTGTTTTTCTTACCCTCCCGCCCACCCCATCCCTCCCTCTCTCCCTAAGGGTGATCTACGGCGGCGATAAGTGCGTCCTCAGTAATGGTCACTGGAAGCCCTCCGGCTATTAGCGTTAATGGCTCTTACCATAAGCAGCTACGCCAACCACAGCTCATACCTGTGGCTGGAGACAAGGTGGTACTTCTCTCAGCTTCCTGCCATATATATATATATATATATATATAAACGGACAATTATCATGTTATGATCAGCACTCACCGTCAAGGAGCTGGCCAAAACAAGCTCGATGCCTAACCTTCAAACTAATCCTAAAAGATTAACGCGATTGATACACAAGACAATAATAGCACTATACGCTCTTCCTGACGAACAATCGGCCATATCTGGAAATTTTTCAGAACATTTATCCTTCCAGCCATCAGTGTTTTAGCGACGGCTTCAGATATACACCTTTAAAGACGCCGTTTAATTACATCTCTAATCAATGTTTCAGGACACATCGGAGAGGAGTAACGGATAAGCCACAGCGATTAATGGGACCATCTGATAACGCAGAAGGGGAAATAATCACCTAAAACTGATGAAAGAAGAATCTAATACCAGAGGGGAGATGAGAGAGAGGAACCATTAATAATTCAAGAGGGTATCTGAGGGAGGGAAAAGTAGATTTAAAGATTAAAAGATAATTGGATGGTAAACAGAGTTTAAGAGATAAAACTCCGCGAATCAATTTGTAAATATGTGTTTCCATGCACAGAAAGAAATTTTGTATATCGAAGAAGAAATTCATGAATGTTATTTCATTCACGAAATATGACTAACGAGATGGAAAGGATGGAATGAATAGCTTGTGGAAAGGTCTCAGTGATAGAAATGAATGCCTCAATCCTCGTCTGGGCCAGTAGGATAGTACCCAGCTGGCCGTTGGGACTTGTATAGCTACCTTTATGTTGGTCCCAGCCTGACCAGAGGGTCTTGCATCAGGACCTATGTGGCAGTCCCGGCTTGGCCAGAAGGACCATCAAAAAGACTTGTGCAGTGATCTTAGTATGGCTAGACGGACCACCATGAGAAGATCGGCGATGGTTCCAACGTGGCCAGAGGAACCACAATCAGGGCTTAAGCAATGGTCTTAACTGGAAACACTTCATAATGTTGGATGAGTAACTTCTAATGACAGAAAACCTTCACTGGACTGTATGGAGACGTGGGAGAGAGAGAGAGAGAGAGAGACCTGATCGAGTGACACTGTGCAGTATCAACAAGATCCTCCCAGCACTCCCCCTGTGTACACTGGCATGGGCAAACAAACACACACACACACGATCCATTAATAGCTTTTATCTTAAATTTGTCCCCAGCGTTCGCTCTTGTGTTTGTGTCTTTATGTGTAAATGTTCCTTTTTTCTGCTTGGTGACTTTTTTATGTATACTTGTGTCATTTTTTTTCTGTGTGTATGGCTGCTTTTGCATGTGTTTCTTCATGCTTGTGTGATTAGATGTTTATCCCTGTGTCTTTTGTGTGTGTCTCTTAGCCTTGTTGATAATCCTTGAAGTAGTTAACCCAGTTAACTAATTGATTTGATAAATAGTGAGTATCTATAGATAACAGATACCATTTCATAAAACCTGAAGTTAAGATTGAAGGCAATAAGTCCTTAATTCCCCAAAGCTCTGTATTCAAAATATGAAGTAACAAAGTACCCAGCAGTATGACCTTTTGCTATTTCACTGAAAATGGATTAGTATCCTTTTCTTAGATTAGATCGTATTTGGTTTTTATGTTGGTTTAGAAACAAGTCCTGTGAGCAGCAGTGAGGAACACCCACATACTTAGTCCAGAGCCAGTCAAGCAACACACAACACCAGGTCTGGAGGCAATCATTCCATCAGAGATGACTCCCAACGTGGCCACAACTTTGAAGGTACAAGTCAGAAACTTTCCAGCAAACTTATGCGGATCTCAAACTCTAATTATATCCAGAGACTTTTACTCTCTCTCTCTCTCTCTCTGACTTTTACTCTCTCTCTCTCTCTCTCTCTCTCTCTCTCTCTCTCTCTCTCTCCTGTGTTTAAAGTTTGAGGGATCTAAATTCTCCGCCCTGTATGTGAGGGAGGGACAAGAGCGTGTGAGGGGAATGAAGGGAGAATTGCTTCCTTACAGATACAAGACACATGGCTTGTGTAAGTGAAACTCCAAGCTCATAAATGTTAAGTTAAAGTGATCGGATGTAACGTCATAAAATACAAAGAGCAAGTCGCATTATCTAAAAACTTCCTGTTATGGAAAATTAACAAATGAGGGAAACCAAGTGGAGGAGGTCACCAAGTTGGTACCTGGTGATCCCTAACTGTAGATCTACATGTTTGTACTGATGACCTTTGTTGAAGGTCAATAAGTTGGCACCAAGAAGTCGGAGGGGGGGGGGAGCGGAAGGCTTGGGGGATAGAGGAAAGGGGCTTTGGGTTGATGACCAGGATAGGGAAAACTTACGGTCCTGAGGGAGATGGTATGGGCTCGTGGATGGTGTGTGGATGGAAAGGAATGAAGGTGGCGATAGAGTCAGAGACCTGCAGGTACTTAAGAAGATGAAAGGAAGT
This sequence comes from Panulirus argus, assembly GCA_038088735.1. NCBI lineage: Eukaryota > Metazoa > Arthropoda > Malacostraca > Decapoda > Palinuridae > Panulirus > Panulirus argus. Next base: position 10,397 of record JAYMFT010286287.1, on the reverse strand, counting down.
GAGTAAACCTACGGAAGAGAACGAGGAGTTGGGTGGAGAGGACTAGAAATGGTGGAAGAGAATGGAGCGTCCTTGGGAGACCACAGAAAAGGAGAGTTGAGGAAGCGAGAGGTACGGGGATGTGAGAGGCCTAGGACGCCAGGGACAGAAGGAGGCGAGGAGGAAGGGTCACGATCTGATCCCAGACTCCCAAGACTCGAGGAGCGTCGAGGACTTCCCAAACTTGTCGTCCGTCAAATCGACACTTTTGTTCGAACTTTGGAAACAGTCGTAATGGAAGGGAAAGACGAGAGGGTCGGCGATGCATGGGGAGGGGAGCTGCTGGATGGATGGGGTGACGAGGCATGAGGCATGGGTCTTGTTGAATGGGTAGGGAAGGATGAGGGGCGATGGGATAGAGGGAATTACCTAGAAGGTAGGGATGGATAGGGAGGCGACTGGGCAGAAGGATGTGCTTACGTAAGAGGAGTTAGAACGAGAGTTTGTACAGACGCAGGACTGTCGCGCGGTGGAAACTGTACAGAGCACAATAACAAGTGGTGTGAGGAACGTGACGTCAGAGAAAGACCAAGTTTGTGGACCGAAAGGCAGCAGCCCACGTGAGTGTGTAAAGCAGAAAGAGAAGACAGCTGCATGGGCCAAAGGGGTGACACTTGACAGCCTCTGAGGCGCTGTCTCACTGCGCAGCCGTCACCAACCCAATCGGGTTGTACAGGTAATATACTTTTCTGGTTGGTGTTTGCCAACCATCTGCTACCTATCGGATGGGTTTTAGGCCTACTGAGGGATGGGGATGGGCAGGAGGGGGTGATGGGGTGGGGATAGCTTCCGGATTGGTTTGATGATGCATGGTAGAGAGGATGGAGGGAAAACACGTAAGGAAAGAGGGGCAGAAGTGGGTGGATAGGTAGTAGGCAGAGGTGGAATAGATTGGTAGGGAGAGGAAGAAGGGTATGACGAGGGAGAGAGGAAATGCTGTAGAGGACGTAAGAGAAATATGAAAGAGGAAGGAGAATGAATGGGAGAAGCGGGAATAGAGGGGAGCAAGGAAAAAAAAAAAGAAGAGAAATGGGGGTGAGTTCAGAGAGAGCATGGTGCGAGAAATGACAGTTCAAGAATTGTGAATCTGAGATGAAGGGGTTGGGAGAGGGAGACGGGGGAGTGATGGGAGGGGAGGAGGGAGGGTAGGAGGGAGGAAGGAAGGGAGGCATTACGGAAGGATAAAGAGAGGAAAGGGAGAATTAGGAGCCAATTTCATCTGGTGTGATGGACGAGGGAAAACTTTCTTTTACTGGACCCAATGGGAGGTAAAGATTGCTGTCTCGGGGGCCGCTGGAGTAGTCTGCTGGGAAGGAGATGTCTGCCGGGAGGATCTGTCTGCTGAGGAAAATTTGTCTGCTGGGGAGAGCTGCCTGCTGGGGAGGATCTGTCTGCCGGAGAGGAACTGTCTGCTAGAGGAGGAATTGTCCCCTGGGGAGAAGATGTATGCTGGGTAGGAGCTGTCTGCTGGAGGATAGTACCTACCGGAGGAGGTGCTACCTACTGGAGGAGGAGCTGCCTGCTGAAGTAGGAGCTATCTGCTGGAGGAGGACCTACCAACTGGAGTAAGCGTTGTTTAATGAAGAGGAACTACTGGCTGAAGGAGAAGGTGCTTGTCAGGGGATGGAGAGACGCCTGCGAGGAAAGAACCTACCAAGAAATTCCTTTATTCTCGCCACAAAAGATATGAAGGTAAGAGTATCATACAATGCGACTCCTTCTGCATACAGGGACGGCATATCAGTAAACAACAGGGAATTTCATTCAGTTCTACACAGAAGGGGAAAGTCAGGAAGCACTACTGTAAGGAATGTATCCCATTTTGAGAGGAAATGAAGAATGTATATTGAAGAAAGTGATTTAGCCTGGAATGGAGGAGTGAAATGTATCAGAAAATTACAAGGGATTGAATCCAATCTCGTGTGAACCAGAGAATCTACAGGAAAATACAAGGAATTTTCCCAGCGGTATAAACTCAGAGACAATAGTCCGGAAAATGGCAGGAAATTCTTCATTCTGAGTAAAAAATGAGAATGTGGAGGAGAACGAGTGGACATCTGCTCCATCTGCAAGGAAAATATGGGGAAAAATGGGAAAAAATTCCTCCATACTTCTCTCGTGTCCTGACAAGGTGAGGTGGATGACTTTACCAACTTCACCCGCCTCACACGAATCCACCAAGTTCACTTAGCTCATCAACTTTATTCAGCTTACCAAGCAAACAGAGTTCTCTAAATTCACTAACTTACTTGGTTCATAAGTTCATACAGCTCATATCTCTCACCAAGAAAGGCCTCATTTTTCACATCTATTCTGTAGCCGTCATGTGTAATGCACCGAAACCATAGCCCCCTCTCCACAACCAGACCTTGTATATATATATATATATATATATATATATATATATATATATATATATACTTGAAAGCGAGATCCTAGAGCAACCAAGGTCTTATTCCAAAGAAAACGAGATAGTGGGTGACGACAGAAGAGTCGGGGAATATACAAAGCTATTTTCCCCCAATTCCAGATCTTCTCCCCTGACATGCAAGTCATTTTCTCCCTAGCCGCTTGATTCTGGAGGCATGTAAAATTTAAAACGCTAATATACGCCAGACGGGGCGGCAGAGCACGGTGCTATAATCTCTCTATGTTTGGATACTCGCTATAACTGTCTATGGAAGGAGGGCGTATAGCTAATGTTATAGCAGGAGGAGTCCCCGATGGTTCCCCTGGCGAAGGTGATCGTTGCTCCTCCTGCTCCTGCAGAGGGCGCAGGGGAAGGGGACGAAGATGGCCACCCTCGAGAGCTACTCTTTCGTACTACTGAAATCTGATTCCGTGTCCCTTGTCCCTCGTATAACTCAAAAGGCGACACTAGGGTCTGGAGTCTCAATCTGGGGTTCTGAACCCCAGTAGGTTCTAAGGCAACGATAACATATCAGATAACGCTTTACCCCTTCCACTGTGGAGCTCTCAGGTGGAGAGGAGACTGAGTCAACCCCAACATAGCGCCTCAGTTCTGCTGTGTACTCCAGCGTTCGACTCGCTGATATGGCGTTGTATTACATGTGTTCTGGGAACAACAATTTTCTCCCTTTCTGTTAACTAGAAACATATTCCTCGCCAACATGTGCATCCATCCATGTCTCTCTCTCTCTCTCTCTCTCTCTCTACCGAGTCAACAGACCCAATCATCACCTCCGTAGCTCATGACTTGCCCAGCAGGAATACATCTGCGAACAAAGCTCGACATGAGTAGTAACGCCGTCAGGATAGTCTTGCGCTCCCTCCCTGGAACGCACATTGTTATTTCACTTGACGAAATCCTGTAATAAACTGGCGGAGCAGCTGTTCTGGACGAGCAATTTTCTTATTAAGTTGGACAAAGTCTGAGATGATTACCGGCTTGAGAAGAAAATTTCCTTGTCGAGCGGAAATGTAAATTGCATCAAACGACTTTTATCCCGGGGAGAATGAGGGGCCCTGGGGGTTAGAGGGAGAGCCATCTAGATGTCTGAGAAGAGAGGGGAGGGGTGGCTAGGTATCTGGGGAGAGATGGGGAGGGATAGCTAGATATTTGGGGAGGAGGAGGAAGAGTATCTCGGTCTGTGGGGCGAAGTGGGTTGGGGGGAAGGGAAGAAGTCCCAAAAGAGCCGCGGTAGTTCCATTTTTTCCCAAATATTATCTTTAAGAAAATCTCACGTAAGACACGGAAGTTGGCAGCTGCAAACAGATTCCATCTCAAAAATATTTCATTTCATTTTTTTTATGAATATTCCTATCTGTTTAGAGGATAAAAAATCGTCAAGAATTTAAAGGCTGATGTAACAACAAAGAACAAAAAGTTCAGGTGGATTAGTGAAGACACTGATCTGCTTACCAGCTCTATATATACATTACTGCATTCAGTCGTAATTTACTGTTAATCTAATAAAATTTTATGAGGGGTAATTTGAACGGTGGAATGATTTTTGTTCGCGATAGACCGATTCCGATTCCATTGTATAAAGCAATAGGCACTACATCAAGAAAATCATTTTGATTCCATTATCGCCAGCTCGAAAATCACCAGATTTGATTCAAATTAGCCGGATCTCTGCAGATCCTCCATTGTAATAAGATTAGAATTGGAAACCTTCCGGTTAATGATCATCAAAATGTGTGTGATGGCCTTTTACTGGATAATACGGGCAGGATTTTGTTGATGATGATACACGCGATAAGAAAACCTCAAGGAAGATACCTGTGGGCTTCTGTGTTTTCATGTATGTGCGCGTTAGTACTGTATTACATAGCGAGTGGTGACGGTGCTTGTGTCGTGTGACGTAGGCAGCGGAGACAAGGGTGAAGGATGTGATTAGCAGGTGATGGGGCGAAGTGATGGCCATCCTGCTGGGTCAATGTACCTCCTGCTGCGGCCGAGGGGGACACTGTGTTTTAGTGGCCCCATGTTGGGTTCCAGAGAGTGGGTAGAGGGAAGGGAAGCAGACAGCTCAGGCTTGATGTGGTGGATACTGAGGCCAAGGGCATGGGTAATGGATTAATGGAAAGGGTAAAAGGAGTAAGAAAGTGAGAATGATAAGGGGGACGGAGGAGAGAGTAAGGGTAGAAGAGAGGCTGGGTGTACACAGGAGGATACGAGAGAGATTATACAAAACTTGGGAGACTATGACGAGGCTGTCTGCTGAAGGACAATAATACATTCCTAAGTTCTTAGTCTGTACAGACGGAGGCAAGATAGTAAAGAAAAGACTCGACTCCCTCCTCAACCGGCCTCACTTTCAGTACACCGGCCAGCAGAAAAATATATAAGAAAGTATACAGCCACAGAAATTTTATAGGAACGTGTGAAATGGAGAAGATGTTCTATTCAGGTACTGTTGAAGTATACTTTGGAGAGGAAGGTCAAGTATGTAACGAAAAAGGATGATGAATTATGGGTTTTCTGGAAGTTACAATGTGTGTTTTTCATTCCTAAACAGGATTACTTAGTGATGACTTATGTCATTACAATGTTTGTCAAGCTGTGTCGGTAAGGTATTGACCGCCCTCAACTTGACAGCCTCTAACGGTAGCTTGTCCCACTGTTCTGCATCACTACTGCTGGAAAATGAATACTCATATTACATCTCCTAGCCTTTAATTCAATACCTTTTTATCTGGTTGTTGCTTCAGTGTATATAGTGAAAAAGTTGTCATGAGTTACGTATGTTGTCAAAAGTTGGTATGGTGGATGAACAAGGGCAAGATAATGGCGTGTGTGAAGTAGTGGGAGGGAGGGTTGTGGACCTCTGATGGTAATCTCAACACAGGTTACAGAGAGATATAGTATTCATGTCGGTTACGTCCGTAATCAGAGAGACTAACTGAGTAAATCATGAAGATTAGAAACGGGTAGATAATCACGACAGTATCCATATAGCCAAATTTATGTTAACAATCAATAATACCCGTCTGTGTTGCGAATTAAGATTCCCAAATGAATTTTCATTTTGGGTTTATCATTTATCTATTCGAACACTTGAGTTCATCCCAGCCTTGCTGACCATCCGAGTTGTAAATATGAGATGGATATAACTAGAAAAGATTTATGTCATGTGTTACACCAAAGTTCACAAGGTGGAGTTGGCTTTAACGTTTATTTAATAATTACTCCCAACCCTTTCCTCTCACCCTCTATCACCCTCTCCCTCGTCTCTATCACTCTCCCCCTTTCCTTCCCTCGCACATTATTCTCTCCCTAGTATTATTACTTCCCTCCCTCTCTCTCTCTCTCTCTCTCTACCGAGTGATGGTAGTAGTAAAGACATCAAGCACCCCAGCAGGGAAGGATGGAAATCTTACTTAACTCGATGGTAAAGTCAACAAACACAATAACTGCACCAGGAGAATGCATGAACATATGAATAATTCTATTAATAACTTATAAAGTAATTAAGTGCCAGAGAACATCAAATGCATTTTTGTACATGATAATTGACTTTCTAATGAACGAACGAGACACAGCTTCGAGCACCAGTGATGTCGGATCATCAAACATGAATACTGATGAGTTTATACGTTTTAGATGATTGTGACTCATGACTGATGAGATGATGATTAATTAAATGCCTTAATGACTTGCTACTTTCTACTCATTCACAGTGGATGATTATTAATCACAAGTAATCAGACTCTTATAAATCATATGTTTTTCTTTACCGCTCTCAGAGCAACGGTTACTGGAAGGTATAAGAGCCGTCTCAATGATTCAGTCAAAATACATTTACCCACAAGGATATAGATAAATGGAAAAAGATTGTAAATAGAAATGAAAAGCATTTCAATTTTGTTTTCATATACGTAATAACGTGCTGGTGGCGCGGCCCGCCCTACCTTCCTCCTGATACCGGGACACTATCGTCCTCACAGCTATTGCCCAACACTCAGGAACTATTTCAAGCCTCACGTGACCCCCTCCCCTCAAGGGATCTTCCCCCAGGCTCTCACTGGCTCCTCCCAGCCTCCTGGGGCTACCCTGATGGTCTCCCCTCGTGACCTTCACTCACCCACCCAAGTCCCTCACTTGACCTTACATTGCTCCCTCTTCCCCTCCCCCTACAGTCCCTCCGGGACTTTTACCTCACCTTTCACCATCCTAGTGGCCTCCCCACCCTCCCCTTACTGCGCTACCCTCCCCTGACCTCGTTAACTCCCCCTCCACCTCAAGGAGCCATCACCCTCGACTCCTCCCTTCAGTCTACTGTATGTAATCCCTCTTATCGTAACCAATGTTCTTTCCCCTCTATTTTGTTTTCATTTTCTCTTCTTATCCCTTCATTCGCCATTCTTCAGCTCTCTTAGTCTGCTGTCAACATCCTCGTTTGTTTCCCTCAGACATGTTTGTTCCCGCCTCCTTCGCAGTGCCTCTCCCTCACTCCTCACGCACCTTCTCATCCTTTCACCTGACCTGTGACCTTCTCTGTCTCCCCACCGTCATCCTGGCAACCTTCTCTTACTCTCTTCTTCCGTCACACTCTGTCATCGCCAAGTCTTTTCTGAGCCTTCCATAACCACACAGAACTCTCATTCTTCATTCCATATCATCCCTCTGCTCCATCCGCCTCTCCCATCCTCTCCCACACTCTCACCTGACGGCCTGCTAATCAGCGCCTGGGGCTGCGAGGGAGATGGGAGAGAGAGGGGGAACTGTAGAGGCCCTGCCAAGAGCACGGGAGAAAAACTGGGGCAGAACATCCCTATCAGATCCAGCCTGGGGAGGGAAAGGAAGCGGGCAGGACAGCCCATCAGATCTCTGCCTGGGTAAGGGAAGAGAGGGGGAGGACACCCTATCAGCTCAGTGCCTGACAAGGTGGGGGGAGAGGGTGCTTGTACATTGTTTACTGACGGGGGGAGAAGGGGGGGATGTAGGCATGTATGTATATATTTGTTTACATTATTATTCACATATACCTTCAATATATGTAGTAACACACACACACTGACACACACACATACACGTACCACAAGTAGCGCAGCACCTCCACGGTCTGCCCTCAAATTCCGATTATCCCTGGTGACCTGATCAGTGACCCGATAGATAATCAGAGCAATGGTACAATTTCTGATCTGATCAATGACTCGACCAGTGACCTGATGAGTAACCTGCGAGTGACCCGATCAACGACTTGATAAATACCTCTATGAATAACATGATCCATGACAGCATCGTTGATCCAGTCACATCCATGATCAGCGATTGAAACCATGTCCAAAACCTATGGTGCCTAACCTCTTTGGTGCGATTATCCTCCAGAGTCCGATTATGCCACTCTGATGTATTCACCAGACATCATAATGTGGAGAGGGAGGGAGAGAGGGAGAGAGAGAGAGAGAGTCCAGGGCCTCGTGGGCGAGGACATCAGAGATGACTGCGCTTAGAAAAAAGCGATTGAAAGCGAGGATAGCCCTTCCCTGGATCCTTCTGGCCCCGACGGCTGGTTCCTGTCGGTAAAGAGCCTCTATCGGAAATATTGGTCTTGTCAGATGGAATATGAGACGGGGCAGCGAAGGAGAGTTGACGAGGGGAGTTGATGGATGAGTTGGGCAGCAACGGTTGCAGTAATGGGCCCCAGGAACTCCTGGCTAACTGTGCTGTCAGGGGACCCCTGGGACTGTACTGGCACCCACGGTTAACAAATTCGATACTACTAAAATCTCTTAGAAGATATGGATACCTTATCTCTGAGGGGTTCCAGTTATTGAATCCAAAGGGAAAAAACACACACACACACACACACACACACACAGCGCCTGGCCCTGGTCAGCGGTAAGTTCCCTCGGCCAGGGAATCTCTGATGCTATCTCATTCCTGCTATTTCCTGTGTGGCCGCCGGCAAGGTGTGGTGACGTCGTCCAGCTGTCAGTGGCTGTGCTGTTTGTGGCTGTCGGGAGGCGTTAACACCCGCTGACGGATGCTGACGTTTGTCAGAATGTTTACACGATCTTTTCTCTAACAAAACTAAATCTGTCTAAACAAAAGGTAAAGCAAAAGTATATTATACATCATAGATTACTGTAGCTGTTAGTCTGAGATGCCACGAGGACGAAAAATCATTGAATTGATAAAAAGGAAGTAAAGGAAAAGGAATAACTCATTTGAGAAGTAAATCCAGGGAATTCAACCAGCGTCAGTTTTTACCAGCGAGCCAACCCAGGCACCAGATAAGAGGAAGTTTACCTCAGACAGAGTAACTTTAAACGTGATAAACGATGGAGATAAGAACCAACCAGCCTTTCCAGAGAAAGAAAGTGATGGCTGAGGAGGTCTGTGTCTGGCTCTGTTATATCTGGGGGGGGGGGAGAGAGAGAGAGACAGACAGACAGAGAGACAGACAGAGAGGCAAAAAATGTCAGACTCAAAGAAATAGCTAAAGTTTCAATTCGCAGACATTTCTTGTGCTACCACGTAATCCTTTCCTCCACCTTCCTACATGGCTTTTCAAGATATTCTTATCTCAATATTCAGAAGAAATAATCTCCTGTGCACGTGCCTTAGACATTTCCCGTACAGCGTCCCCGGAACCGACCAGGCAAAAACTGAAACCCAAGGATGACACAGACATATACATTTCCCGGACGGTGGGAACCCTTGGGGTTGAGAGGGGAAGATAACAGGGCAGGACTTTCCTCTGAGACGTCATCCGAGTGGGAATTGTGTGGGCAAGACTCAAGGTGTGGTGAACCTTGAGTGTGTGTGTGTGTGTGTGGCTGAGGCTACAGTGCATGACGAGTGTATGTTGTTGTAGGTACACGTGACTTAGTGTCTTTACATAATAGTTCACAGTCTGATGATACTCTGCTTCTCCCTCCCTCCGTGTCTTCATGCAGAGTTAGAAAATGATCCGAGTTAATGAATGACAAAGCAGCACACACACGTTCCTGTATTCACACTCGGAACCCTAACACACTCCCCTTTATTTCTAGTCCGAATGGCGTGTATTACCCCGGGGTTGGCCTCTGCTACCCCAAGGATGGTCTTTATTGCTCCAGGGATGGCCTCTATCGAGAGATGGCCTTTATTATTCCAGGGATGGGCTGTTTGATGTCGGTCCTCATCTGACTTCCCCACATGCAGGACTGTAGCTTAATGTACTTGTGGTCGGTTCCTACCGGCACTCGACATGGACTCATCTGTGGCTGTGAAGCTCTCCACTCTCACACGAGACACTCCGGCCTCGGGGGAATATGTGAAACGAGGATGGATGATCCCCCAGAGTGGATATACTGCGATGATTACCGTAAGTGAGGGATTATAGTTAACCCCCCACCTCTCTCTCTCTCTCTCTCTCTCTCTCTCTCTCCCTCTCTCCGTTTCTTTCTACTTCCTATTTACAGTGAAAATGGCAGGTCAAATAAGGTGAACCATTCATTCTTTTTTCTTTTCCCTTGCCTCGTTTTCTACTTTGCACTCCTTCAGCACCTGGACGAGAGACGGCAGTACCTGCATTACGTGCAGGAGCGACGCAGCAACAGAAGGAAGCACAGCACAGTAGAGAAGTATAGGGCTCAGTAGAAGTAGAAGAAGCAAGCAGCAGGAGACTATGGAGAGTAGGGTGCTAGATTAGAGGCAGCAGTAGGAGGAACAGCAATAGAGTGGCAGCAGGAGACGCAGCAGAAGTGGCAGCAGCTGGGGGTTGGGATGGAATTGAGGTAAAGGATCAATATGTGTCCTCAGGAGGCTATGGATCATGTGGCAGCAGTACCACAATGTTACCAACAGCACTGGCGTGTGATGATGGGTGTCACTAGTAATATATATATATATATATATATATATATATATATATATATATATATATATATATATATAAAGA
>JAYMFT010286286.1:0-39914 GCA_038088735.1 Panulirus argus | reverse complement strand
AACATAAAAAAATATATATATATATATATATATATATATATATATATATATATATTTTTTTTTTTTTTTAATTAGAACTCATCTAACCTAACATAACGAGTAATTTTTTGAAAAAGATCTCGTCAAAAATAATCGAAATCTATTTGCCAAAAGTAACACTTCCTTGAGAGACTGCTTTTCAACACAAAAATACCATCTCCCTTTTCTTGAGCCGTTGGAGAACATGAATGCAGCACCAGCCTCTCCTTGTGTCTTTACAAGTCATAGAACGGCAAGTTACTGTTATTTACTTGTTAGGATGGTCAGAGAGAAAATCTACCCCCCTTAACTATTAGTCAAGTCCAGGCCAACACTTCATTCACCAGTGTTCTGTCATCTGGTGACCCCTATCCCATGTCTACCTATTCAATACTTCAATCGGAGAGGAAATATACCAAGAGGCCTGATTATAATAGTGGTTCTGGAGCCACGTCTCGACCTATCCCCTCCATACTTGACAGGACACTGCACACTAAGTTAATATGCTAATGTAATCATGCACACTGGAAGACTACCATAATGGCAAACAAGATACGTCCTAGTTAAGCCAATACCCCCCTACACCTGTCTACACACACACATTTGGTGGACTTGAGGAATGCACGGGTATGACAGGAGTAAGGTCTACCAGCCATATGAGAACATAAATATGTCAAATTGCATTGTCAGCATCATCTTAACTGGTGATGTGTTTAATACACATCACCTGGGAAGGTTAAAGCATCGAAAATCCTCAGAGAAAGAGTTCACTGATAAAAGCATTTATCAAAGATGAAAACAAAATACTTTCAAAGTTAGACCGAAATTTTCGTTATCATCTACTAGACAATGCATTCACACGTTTCTTACATTAGCTGAACCAACGTCACGTAATATTCATGAGTTTCTCTCAATCATCTTGTAGATATCCGAGTTGTAGCTAACATCAAAATAGCTTGTTTGTTGTCTCTATACTGTCCGCGATACTAAGAATGCGCCCTTCAAGTTACATAGTACACTTCCATAAAACAATCGAGTTTCTGACTAATGGCATTCATATTTCATTAACAGTTTCTAACTCCTGCATGTAATGGAGTGACACCTAGAATAATTGCTGAACATCAAAAGAAGGAAAGGATAATGGAACTTTCACCTGGAAAAGACATAAATGAACATGGACATTGTGTGTTTACCCCCTGATCACAAAATGGCACCTTGTAATCATAAGACAAACGTGAGCATCACAAACCTTTTTTTTTTTTTTATACGTCGATCTCCTGCCCTACGATAGGACCATTAAACTGGAGGATGGCATACTCAGTGTTGAGATCTCTTCTGTAATGGTTTGGCTGGCCATTACGAGATAAGGCTAGGTCTGCGTACACAACTCCCGGGGCGTATTTCGGGAGGTGTGACTGACTGTTTATGGGCTGTGGGTATGCCACCGAGGCGTGTGACTGGGGACTAGGGTATGAAGTGGCTGGATGGGATTGGGAGTTCGGGTGCGGTGTGGCAGAATGAGACTGGTTCTCCATTCTGTGGGGATACGTGGACGATGAATATGGCTGGCGAGAGGATGAATTGTACGTTGAGGGATGGGACTCTTTTAGCGATGACGATGATGGGTACTGCTTATATACAGATGGATTTCTTTGGTAATGTGTTGGGTACTGGGATTGGTACTGTGGCTGGTAATGACTGGAGGATGGCGAAGAGGAGGAGGACGAGGAGCTAGGCGTAGGATTCTGTGTCGACCCGTAGTTTGCTGTCTTTCGGTTCTGCAAACAAACCACAAACGCATTCCACTGTTAGTTGGTTAGTCACAGGCGCAACACCAGCTTCCTAAACTATAAACACTCCAGTTAGTTAAAGACAATTAATTAATCTAATGCTAAATTTTTTCCTGTGTCTTCAGAGTTAAGCAGTAATCTCAGTTTACATGGATTATGAAGTTGAGGAGAATATAATAATAATAATAATAAAAAAAGCAGAAACTACGAAAAATTTGAAAAGAAATGACTCACGTGGCACATAAACAAGAACCGTGGCAACATAGATGCCAGTGCCCTGCTTATGCGTTGAAGAGAAAGAGAGAAAAAAAAAAAAATATTAGAATCGCAGAGTGATGAAGAGGAACTGTTGAAGTAAATAAAAGAATTATGGATATGGCCCCCTCACAGGTACACAAACCTCGTACGGGTTTTCTACTCTAAAAAACGTTGCACTTGAAAGTGACGAAATCAACGAGCAAACATACGTTATACATAATAAGAAGAAAACGTGACTAAAGGTGTGTGTAACGGTGACAGGTCAGTGTCCACAAACATAAACAGAAACACCAAATCATAAACCAACCTCAGGCAGCGTGTGGTGTGGCTGCTCTTGCGGAAAGGGATGGTCGTTCCTGGTATCTTTGGCAGGGAGGGGAATATTTTGGTACGTGTGTTTTACTTTCCCGCCACTGCCGTTGCGTGGCGCGGGGGTAGGAAAGGTATCTGAGGTTCCCGTGACGTCGCTCGTTCTTGAATCAGAGGAGGGCTCGTGATTGGTTACTTTAGAGGATCTACCGGGACGAGGGATACTTTGGTTGTTCGAACAGTCCGTGTATATGACGTTGTTATTGGATTCTGCTCTGGACAGGGGTCTGGCTAGCACCGTGAGTTTGGAGGTCTGGCTGGACTCGACAATGACGGTGCTCTGGGACGGCTGTGAGGTTATGGTGTGTTTGGTCTCAGAGGTGAAGTGCGTGGTCTGTTGGCCTGGCGCCAGGGCCTCGCCCTCAGCTTGCCTCAGAGGAGACGCGCCAGCATCTTTGGTCGGGATAGTCTGTATGGGAGGCTGTTTGTCGATCATTTGGTGACTCTCCTCACTGTTCTTATTTTTGCCCTTTCTCTTGTGTCCGGGAAGGCGCATTGAGAAATACGCAGCCGTTTTAGCAAGAGCGCTCTTGGCGGACTTCTCTGATGTACTTCTCATCGAGCCGTAGGACTCGGAATTCTGCCTCCGTACGCGATTGAAACCCTCCTCGTCTCGCATCTGGTGCACATCCTGGCGGAAGCTCACGTCTCGCCTCCCTGGCACCTTCTGGGGATCCTTAGAGCCCTCCTCTGGGCAAGACTGATTAAGATTGACGTCTTTCCTACTTCGGGTTGATCCGTAGCCTGAAGATGCCTGCTGGCTCAGCTGGCTCGGAGGGCGACTGCCTCCTGCAACTCCCGTGCTGGAACACAGGTTCTCCGGAGCGTCCTGCTGACCATATTCACTACACCTTAACTACACACTAAAGAGCCGTTAACTACAGAGCCAGGATCAAACCACAATGTACATAATGACTGTTGGAAGTTAATAAATCCGTATCAATAGACTACACACATTTAGTGGATAACATTTACTTTTGTCTTTCAATTACACAAATATATATATATATATATATATATATATATATATATATATATATATATATATATATATGATTTGATCCATTTACTAAGTAGACAAACATTCCAAAAAAAGAGGTACAAAATACAAAACAATGCCACAAAGTGCTTCAAAACAAACATAAAAGTCAAAGGCACCAAATCAACAGGAACAAACTAATGCAAATAAGTTATATTCATGCAAATCACAAATCACTAGAGTTCTATAATTGCTCAATGGCCACCGAAATGCGTTTCAGCCCTATTGGTCTCCTAATTTAAATTTCTTAATTACATACCATATCGCTGAATATAGTCCTCTCCCAAATACACAGCGTAACACAAATTAGTGGTTCCTAATTTACGGTGATGATGAAGTTACTTGAAAGCAAAATCCTTCCCAGTTACTCTTGAGAGCTCCCTTGAAAATATGAAGCTAATGAGGTCTTACCTTGAGAGGAACAGCTCCCTCCAGACCTCCTACAATCTTGACAAGTGGGGGTCATGCCTTTTATACCTCAAGTCGAGTAATGATATAAATGTGAACACTTGCAAAACGATCGCCCCTCCTCATCTTTCTGACGGCCGGGCAATCTTACCTTGTTCGGCGGCGGCTGCATCCCGTGGAAAGGTAGATTCTCGTAGAAGGTCTGCTTGTTGTCATCGTCGGGTGAGGGAACTCCGTTATCTTTTGGACCAGTAGTAGTTGGAGGTTTAGAAGCTTCAGGATCTTAAAACGGCACGAGAGGAGGAGGAGGAAGAGGAGAAAAAAGACATGAGCTAAATTAGTCATATTCTAGGTCGTCGTTCTGGCCCCCTTTGAGCAAGGTGGTACCAACCCCCTCGAGCACGACTGTACGACCTTTGAGGTTATGATGCAGCCTGACCTCTTGATTTTTAACCCTCAGGGGCCAGGTCAGAGAGGGGCCGTCATACACCAAGGGCCGTGTACCGTCCTCTGCTTCGGGACAGTATCGCCCTTCTCAAGAGGGGGGTTTGGTGGGACCTAATATCTGTTACTCGCTAATTATGCTTCATGTGTTCGGCTGCACACAACAAAGATGTTATGATCTGAAGCGTTTATAATGCATTACTTCTAAAAGAGCAAGAGTCTTTAATGATCAAAAACAAATGCATTTAACTGCAAATCGGCAAGAATGAGAGAGAAAAAAAATAGGCTTGACTTATGATAAATTTGTAAATGAAATAATTGCACAACCATTTTATGAGGAGAGTGCAAGACGAGAGAAAGAGAAAAACACAAAGGACAAACAAACGCCCAGGACTCAGGCACACATTTTGCAGCAGTTACAACAGAAGCAAATGGTTTTGTTGGCTTTCATTAACCTCTCGATTTCACAAATATTCTTTTACAAAGAATATATATATATATAAAAAAAAGAAGTGACTCCACAGAGGTGCTAAAGGTGTGACTGGTGGCAGGTAACACGCTTACTTAATTAAACACTTAACAGGAACATCCAGAGTTTAAAGCAGGAAAATAAACATTTAAGCTTGTGGTGCAGTGAAATGCTAAACGCGTTCAGAAGTTTATATATATATAACTCCCACAGATTCACTTTAGAGCAAAAGGGAAGAGCCAAACATTCATAACATAAAAAATAAAAAAGAGAGACAGGCGAATATTACGAAATTAAATAAAAGGTAAACTCCAAATTAAGGGAGTTAAGAATGGCAACAAACATCACTCTGCTCGTGAACCTCTCTCTTCTTGTGTCAGGGCAAATGCAGTACAGCTTTTTTTTTCTTTTTTCTCTTAACCCCCTTGAGCCCGACGGTACGATCCTTGAGCCCGAGGAAGGAAGGTACGCACCGTGGATACGAGGGGGATGACATTTTACACATGTCCTTCTTTAAGGGTCAGGTGTCAAACTATATCACAACCAGGGGTCGTGCCATCGTACTCACAGGGCGAAGCTACGGTGGCTATAATGAACAACTGTAAACAGTGCTGCACTGTTAGGGATCTTACGCGTGTGGGGATTTAAAACTGTACCGTCTTTAACAGCAATGGACTTGCACAGCAGACCTCGTAAATTAGGATACGGTGAGCAAAACGCATTTAAATCTGCGATGTCATAGCGGGTCTGAAGAGCTGGGCGTAATACCCGTCAGTTATCTTAAATTTGGAAAAAAAAAGGCAAATTACATTTTTTTTTTCAGTAAAAATTTACCCATGGCGAAACATGCGAAATGTTTGGACGAATCGAATATTATTATCATGAATTTCTTCTACTTGGGTCAGAAGGAAAGGGATCGTAAAAAATTGATATGCGAATTTCTTAAAAAAGAAATATCGCGATAGTGTTCACTGAAGCAAGCTTCGACGAAACTTTTTAAGTCCTAACTTAATACCCGACAACTTTATTAATAGCAAGGACTGATCTCGCCGTGTCAAGTCTAAAAAAAATTGTTGTTACCATGCGAAAACTTCAAAGTTCTTTAAAAACACTGTATGAAGGAACTGTGGCTGTCTGGCTCTCAGCGTTTTGAGTCATAAAAGAAAATTCAAGTTAAGAACCAGTCAACCAGTTTTAACATCTCGGAGAGAGCACCATCACTGAGGTAATGCTGAAAATACACACAAGAGACATAAAACATCCAAAGGGATTGCTGACAAGTGTAGTATAGTACATTTAGGCATTCTACAGTGATCACAAAGGTTGGTTAAGAAGATGGTGAGGAAATTTCGTCTCCAGTGTGACTTGTGAGCCTTGATAATGCAAATCCGTGCATTATTGCATCGGGAGGGGGGAAAAAAAGAGAGCCCGTTTCTCCACCGTGAACAAGATCATCACGTGCCAAGCAAATACTAAGATTCCCTTCAAGTACAACTTACTGACTTGTTAATTCGAAATCTTCAGGGTTATTCTGTGAGTAAGTAAAGATACAAGCATTTTACTTTCTGTCATGTAAATGTTGAAAACTGCTTGGCACATGTTATATTTGTCCATCCATGGGAAAGAATGTACGGCTTAAAATATCTTTTGTAGCGTTAATGATGCCTCAATCTTGTATATATAAATTGGACATAACTAATTACGATACGCAGATTACGTCTTAATCATTAGCCTATAGTTTTATTTCCGGTATTTCAATAACGACTGGGGAATGTGGACAACCCGGAGTTCGACAGGGCGAATTCTAAATCTCAGCTTGGTAGTACACAGTTAGTGGATACATTAGTAATTGTTGGAAGGTTAAGGGCGTTTACTTGCAGGGCCAAATGGGAATACAGCCCCTGTAAGACAAAAGCTCCACCTTAAAACACTCATCATGACAAACAATTAAAGAAAAGTTATCAGAGTTACACAGTGGACAAAAAAAAGTCCAAAACCGTGGACCTTAATGGAGTATATAAATATTTTGTCAATGTTCAAGATCACAGTTTCTGAAAAAAGAAGAAAAATTGAAAAAAATTCCCCTTTCACCTCTTATGCAAAAGTCGTATGTGTGTGTGTGTGTGTGTGTGTTTGTCTTTCCTACATATTTTATGGAACCTTTTGTTACTGCTTCTTCAGCCTTTCTGTTAAGGTCTTGCGGTTGAGGTTTAGAATTCGACCTGATGGACAATCCGCTAGACAAGAGGACTCCCGTGAAAAGGTAGCCTACCTTGACCTGGCTTTTTACGCTTGCGTCCGGTCGTCGGCCCCTCACTGGTGGTGTCTGGCTTGCTCTGAACCACGACTAAAACAGATACAAACAAAATACTGGACATGACACAAGGAGACACTCACAGAGACAAGGCACATGCAGGGGGGGGGTTGGTGGTGGTCAATAAGGGGGAGGGAGGGAGGAAGGGAGTTATACCTGTGCTAAAACGGGACCCAAAATAAAATGAATCTACAAGATGACTGACTACTCAAGAGTGTTTTACATTCTTATATTTTTGGATTTTTTAGCACAGGTAAAACCTGACTTCGGTTATGTGGTGGAAGGGATGAAGAGAGAGATTCTCGGAAACAACTGCTCTTAAATGAGTATCCCCTTTTCCCTTGTTGAATCTGTTGTGAACAACCTTGGGTTATCATTTCAAAAACGTTCTGTATTTCACAAAAAAAGAAAAAAGTTAAAATCATCATCAACTGTTCACGTTAAGATCGTGATATTCATGAGCATATTTTGAATTTCTAAAAACAACACGGGCTTCAACCTCCTTGAGCACGATTAGCACGCTTCTTGGGTATGATATTTCTGGCGTTTCACCCGATCCTTAAAAAAGAGAGTTGGATCAAACCATACCAAAGAGTCGTATCGTCGTGCTTAGAACTTAAGGTTCAAACTATGGCCAAGACGCAAGTCGTGGATCTTTCAGAACTTTTATGACTCCCTCTTCATTTCTTCAAAACTAAGGTTTTGGTGTAAATCCTTTTGACACACACACACACACACACTCTCATCTCTCTCTCTCAACATGGTTCATTGTCATGTAGCTACAGAAGTGTTAACATCTCCTCACCTGCACCCCCATCACTTGGTGTTGTCTAGAACTCGAACTATGGAAGGGAATACAATCCACAAGAAACTGGAAGTGAGAATCTACTACAGCATTAGTTGGTGATTAATCAGTTGTTATTAGCTACAAGGGGTATCAAAACTGCCCTGCCTTTAGAGAGGAGGAGGAGGAGGAGGCTGTGGCCTTCAAGTATAACTGTGACTGGTTTCTATTACCTTTGCATTGTGAGCACCACGTTGCTTTTTTTTTTTCCTCCTTTTCTTTGGCAATATTAGCTTAAAAGTGCAGTAGAATACTGTGACAGGTGATCATCTATACTGCAGCCTAATGAAGTGCTGGAGGTGCAAGTGCGACACTAATCCAATTCCCAAGAGGGAGTGCACAGAAACTAAACTGCTGCTGCTTGAAGGGAAAGTAACTGTAAGCATATGTTTTTTCTTTTTCCTTGTTATAAAAGCAGCTTCTTTCATGCCATTTTCAAGACTTATTCTTTTACCCTCCTAAGAATTGGATGAATTAGATGTGTGTGGGGCACTACTATATACTCTACCTAACATCGTTTATATTGTTTATTCTTGTTTGATAAGGGACTTTGTTTTTTAAATCATGTTCTGATATCAGCAAAGTTTTTAATATATATAAAGAGAGGATATACTACGATGCAAAATGTCCAGAATGAAAATACATCCTAAACGTAACATCAGAAAGATCACTCACTAAGTCTACTTGTAATATTTCATACATTTTGCATTCGTAGTATGTACGTGAGGACAAGTTCATATGTAAAAAAAAGGAACATACCTGAATTCCCCGTGAGAAAGTTTGACGCTACGTCAGAGTCGGAAACAGCACTTTTCGGTCTGTGTTTGGAGTTAGTGTTGTTAGTCGACGATTTAGGGTGTGAGTGGGCCGTCGTGGGGGAGTGGTGTCTGGAAATCGCCAGGTCCTCCCGTGGGTCATCGGGGGAGGTTTGGCGAGGTAGCGTGTGTGGGTTGGTGTGGGACTTGTGCCTGCGGAGACTACTGGACCCGGGGCGTTTGATATCTAGTGTCGGGTACTGCTGGTGGGGGCGCAGAGGGTGCGAGTAACTGGGATGGTGGTTCCCCTGGGGGTGGTGGTTGTTAGCCAAAGGATGAGGCTGCTGCTGGTGGTGTTGTTGTTGTTGTTGCTGGAGGAGAGGATGGTGGTGGTGGTGCTGCTGCTGCTGGTGATAAGGGTGGTGATGCTGGAGGTGGTTATGCTCAGGAGCAGGAGGAGGAGGAGGCGGAGGCGGGGGCGGGGCGTTGGTCGTTGGGGGAGATATGGTCGTCATGGTATTGTTGTTGTGCAAGGGTTTCGAGTCGTCGGTCAGGCTAGTGAGTGAGTTGACGTGCACGTGGACGCCTGGACGGAGAGGCCACTTATGTACTGGTTGGACTGAGGCGGGGGAGAAGGGGTCGGGGCGGGGCGAGGTCCCTTCCGGGCTATAACAGAAGTGGGAGAGAGAAGGGCCACCAGAGCGCCTTCGTCAACATCAACACGTCCACCACACACGACATCAAATGAAAACTCTAAGGGCGGAGGCGATCCCCAGAAAGGGAAGCTATCATTTTCGTTTAAAAAAGAAAAAAAAATAACTATAACTCCTCGTTTTCAACTCCAGTTGTTACAACAGTTTTATGACTCAAGTCATGACAAGACTGTCATTCTCAACTAATACAATTCAGAATAATTCTATGATAGCTTCCCGAGGATGCCTCCATTTCAACCTATCAGTAACGAATAAAATGATGACAAATAATACTATACAATGTGGGAAAAGCCACCTGTTAATTATAAGTGCAAAGCCTTTGCCTTGTGGTGTAGAGAGAGAGAGGTATACGACAGTGAACTAGGAGAGTATTTCAGATGAACTATGGAAGCCGCAAATCAACCTTATGCTGTGCACTAACATGTCCAGAGGGATAACACATCATCATCGCAAACACTCAGCGATAATATCAATCCACAGAGTGCAGCCGGTAAATGATCAAAATGTAAAGCATTCGTAATCCAAAAGATTCTTAAAAGTTGTGGGATGAAGATTTTTAAGAGTACAAGAAAACATAAACTTAAATCAGGCTGATGCTGCATTTCCCCTCTGAACCAACAGAACATAGACTACAAAGGATCAACTAAAGGGATGAGATTACCTTTATGCACTGGCAGCTGTACTATCGAAACTTACTCCTTTTGCGAAGTTTTTTTTTTTTTTAGGACAGGCATCAAATGGAAAAGAAAAGAAAGGAAAAAAGATAAACTTACATTACGTATTCAAGATAAAAAAAAAGAAAATAGAGTAGCTAAGTATAAATGGGTAAGCGAAGAAAAAAATAATAAAGTTTATAACGAACTTAATAAATTGCATTCAGCTGATTTTCATGCCCGTCCTTGTACGCAAGCTGGAAGAGTCTCCGTTTTCTGTCCGGATTCAATTATTATATAAATATATTTCTTTAAATGGCTCATTTCCTGCTCATACGGCGCTCACTTGATTATATATATATAAAAAAAACAAACGATTTACTGGTTTCCAGTTGTATGACGAATACAGTAGTGAGTTACTGAAGACATTTAATTAGTTCCAAGACTATTTTATCATTCATATATTTACTTTCTTTGTTAATTAGTAAAGATGGGTACCTGTAGCTTCTTGAGTGGTGTGGTGGGACAGGTATGTGAGGGTTGCAGGTAGGAGAGGTGTGTGGAAGCGAGTTAGGGCTGACGAAGGAACATCGGGATTATACATGGAAGCGTTGCAACAAGTACACACACAAACAAACACACACACACACACACACTCGCACGCGCGCGCACATATATGTACACACACAGAAGGCACATATACGAAGAAGGACAAGACAAAACACTGTGGAAAATATGACGAAGAAAAAAAAAAAATAAACCGCCATCCTGCTGAGTGTTGGCTGGAAAGGAGGAGGAGGAGGAGGGAGGAGCCATGGCCCAACAACTTTACTTCAACAACTATACTCATCCCACAGCAAATCTCTGCGTCCAGGCAGAGCAGTGCGGAGACTGCGCACTGTAAAGTGAGTTGGTTGGTTAGCGACTGACATCTGACTGATATGGGAAATTTGCGTGTCTTAAGATAAATATCAGAGGATTGGTTAGAGGGGATATATATATATATATATATATATATATATATATATATATATATATCCAACATTGCAAAGGTTAAGGTATTATCGCTCCCGCATAAGCACGGGTATAGCGGTAACCCCAACCCTCTGCGCTCTGAGCCAGCCAACTCTGCAGCAGGAGGCGGCGACGAAGGGGGGGAGGCGGCGGCAGCAGCAGCAGCATCAGCGGCGGCGGCGGCGGCAGCCAAATACTTACGGTGGTGGCGATTGAGGGACTTCGGGGTGTTCACGAGGGCACTTCCTTGGACGCGTGCTCGGGAGTCTGCTCTTCGTCCACCTTGTCTGCAACACCCGGAGCCCCAACTCTTAGCTACACCCAGGCTAGAACTTGTGCTCTTTTTAAAACACCTGATACGCCATGTGGTGTGGCCCTCAACACCCAAAGGCCTACACAGGTGTGCCCTACCGATGCCTATGTGACAGATACATAAACACTTGCGCCACGAAAAAAAAAAAAAAAGGGTCATACTAGTAACAAGTAGAGGGCACGTTCTCCAGCAGGCAGAGACGGGGCTAAAAAAAAAAACCCTTTTTAAAATAAAAAAATAAAGAAACCTACATTCGCACACCGGGAGGGTGTGAAGCCACACACAGACAGACGTACGTACATACATTACCAAAGGTAAAACGTTTAACATACAAACAGCTCACAGCGAGGAGACAGAACAAGACAAGAGAACACCTAGGCTTTGCTACTCCATTGCAAAAGGCTTTATAGATTAAAAAAAGTGAGGAATTACCTGGATGCACATTCATGAAAGGAGAAAAAAGAGGGAACATTCACAAACAAGTTTAGTATATAAAAAAATGCAGGTATAAAAGCTACACATCCACAAACAAAAGGCGGATATAATAGTAATAATAGAAAAGTATGCTGCACATTTGACTTGATCTGTTCATCTTGATGGGGAAAAATCAACATGTAATTCAAAAAAAGCTGTCGTTTATGTGGAGAAACTCGGGCAAAAGTTTTAGGTTAGTAATTAACGACTCTAAATAATAAAAGTACGGTCTGGTTGGTTCATCAAATCTTCCTAACATGCACACACACACACACACACACACACACGCACGCGCGCGCGCAACTCACTCCATCGGTGATCATCAGTTCGGTGTAACTACTACCTTAGTTCGTGCACACACAAACACACACACACCTCAACAATTGCATGAGGAGTGCAAAAACCTAGGAAGGGTTAGGGGGGGGGGATAATAACTTCTTGAGGCCAGTCCATCGTCGTTTATACGGATTCTTGTCTCTATTCTTTTATCCAACCGCTGAACTCTCTCGGATAAGCGCGACCTCCGTATAAACTAGGCGTCGGACCAGATCGGTAAAGGGGATGGTGGTGGTGTTGGGTTGAAAAGGAGGCAAGATGGCTAACTGGACAGGTTCATCTAATCGGACCTGAGGAAGACTTATTCCCAACTGTACTTACAAATTTTCAGCACCATATATGAGATGCATAATTTGTTGTGCGTAAATTTCATAAACCAGTAACTGGTTGTGGTATGAATCAGAAAAAAATTAATTTATTTCGATAAGGTACCGTTGGGACGCATGTCTATATTATGTCAAAAAATAAAGAACAGAAAACAAAAATAACATCATGCTAATTTCATGAAAACGAATACCGGGTTTCTAATAATTTTTCTTTAGGTTCTGATAATCTTTGGAACCATTACTTACTCAAAATTACAATTTCATTCAGGTTTTCAGTTACCCCGCCACTTTTTTCTTTTTTATATTTAACATACTTTCAGTTTGAAGAGCCTTCATGGTAGTACACATAGCCGTTTCACGATCGTTAATTTCTATCTTTATTTTAAATGATTTTGCCGATTTTAAATAGCGCACGTTTTTTGTTTTTCAGGGACTTTTCCAGCTCGTGTTGGGAGGTTGGGGGGGCGATACACAGTAGTCTTGTTTACCTGCTGGAGGGAAGGTGCCAGAAGGTGCTGAGGGAGGTCAGTGTGTAAACGGGAAGGGTAGTGGTGATGTGGGGGAGGGAGGGAGGGAGGGAGGGAGGGACAGGGAGTGGGAAAGGAAGGACCTGGAGGGAATTGGCGGGAGTGAGCTCAGAAAACGGATTCTGCATCAGACGGATTTAGTTCACCATCGGAAGAAAACAGAGACGCCGAAGCGCATTATTTTTTTTTTTAGCGAAAATGATATTAAATCATAGTTTCTTTTCGAGTTTTAGAGTTCTCCCGGGACGATCGCGCATCACACTGGTCAAACGAACCATCTCGTGCAGAATGCCACATTCCTGAGCCCAACCCTATGTTGCGTGCCTCACGCCGCCTGTTCCGCCTATATATATATATATATATATATATATATATATATATATATATATATATTTATTTATGATATATACACAACCACAGCGCCGCAGAAAGTTAAACAGTTTAATGGCAGCCCAGCCCTACTGACGGACTTTGCGTCTATTTCAGTGGCAGCTCAGCGGGTATAAAACAATTTACGATAATTATCAACATTTTTAACATTATTAAACTCCTTAAAACGTGCTTAACTGGGGCAATTCGTGTAGCAAACGACAGTTAGGCGCCACACAGTTACGATTGTGATAGTAATGGTGATTATGGTGATAGTAGTGGGTGGGTGGGTGGTGATGGTGCGTGGGCGTGGCCAGGAGGCACGGGCGGCTGTGAGGCCGCGGGTGGGTGGCGGAGCTGGTTGCGGGCGTGGGTCTGTGGGCGGCAGTTAAGGAAGGTATGAGCCAAGCCTGAGTAACGTCCTCCCACAGCTGGTGGTGGTTGTGGCTGTAGTGGTGGCTGCTCGCACGCAAGAGAATGATATACGACACTTAAGATATTAATACTGGCAACTGAGGAATTGGGAGACAGGGGAGAGGGAGGTAGGAAACACGGGATGTCAGTGAGAGGGGGTTACAGCTTAAGACATGGGTGACAGATCCCTGAAAATCTAAATGAGAATTCAGAGAGAGAGAGAGAGAGAGATGGGAAAAATATGGGCTGAGAAGTGAGGTCAGACGAGGCCGACAATAACAGTATGGCTTCTTCATAAATATGAAGGTGAAACCACAAAATTCATTCAGAACTTTTTTGTTTCAAAAAGACATTTACGAGAGAAAGTTTTACTGTAGAATAGAGCACAAACAAATTTTCATTTTAGAGCCACTGAATAACTTTACACAGTGCAGTTAAACTGAACAAACTCGGTTAACAATTTCAGTGAAATAAAGCTTCAAGCTGATGATATAAAAGTCTTAACGGTCTCTGTTCAGCTTGAAATGATTGAAATAAACTTTTCAGTGAAATAAGCAATCTATAAAACTTTACGTGGTCCTGACTTGTTATATATGTGAAACTTTCATCTTTGTTTAACAGAGGCAACAGGATGGTTAAAAGTTTGAAACCCAAAAGTTACTTTCATATAACCAGCCCTGACCTCCACCTGAATCCTGAACAAGAGCTTGAGGAAAAGTCGACTACTTTACAACTCCAATGGAAGTATTCCCGTTTTAAATTCATCACTTAACAAGATCTTGCTGCAGTTTAGAATTCTGGGTGAAGCGACTGGTTAACAGTTAGGGTTTGGGGGAACAGGGGAGAGGGGCGGGGGGGGTGGGTTTCAGCTACAACGGATCATATGTATATACAGAATGAGGCACGTTAAAATCATGGATGCAAATCCGATTGGGACTTTCAAGACTGAATACAGGAGAGTGCAACTGAGCTTTGTTGGGAGATAAAAAGTATCTACTTTAATACACAGTATAAAAAAAAAAAAAAAATCTTGGAACTAAACTGGACTAAAGACAGTGGTGGTGGTGGTGGTGGTAGGAATGTGGGAACTCTAAAACTTGCTAATGTCGAGTTCTAACTGTGCCAGTTGCTCTCGACATGTCAGCCCAGTAAAGTAGATGCTGCACAGCGGACTTCCTAAGTTAACGAAGTGGCAATTTGTGTGATGACCTGCACAGTATTAATGATTAAAGTAATTTGAAGAGATTAAATCTTCTTTGCGTTAAGTGTAGGATGCTTTTAATTTCTAACTTCAAAGAAGTGAAAATTTCCAGACTTTTCAGCATCACTTTTGAGGGATTTAAGATTACTTTAAGTAATGCCTCTACGTGAAAAAAGACAAAAGAAAACATGCGTTACTACTGATTTCAGGATATTTCTTCGATGAGAGAGAGATAGAGAGAGGGAGGGAGGGAGTGAGGGAGAGTAGGTATAGTATAGCAGAAAGCAGTACCAGTCCAACAGTGTCAGGTTCCCACACCTCAGGACGTTACGAGTGTGAACAAAAGGCACCTCCATACACATAGAGACGTTGTAGACACCATTACAAAGATGAGAGGGATAGGAGGATGTGGAAGATGCGCTCAGTGTAAAGATAATTCAGGTGGAATTATACACCTTTGGTTAAGAAGCACCCCAAGCTTACATTCTGGAGACACTTTGCCATAAATATACTAAGCGACTTTTAAGATGTTTCACAGAAATAATGAAATTGTAAGGCATTATGTATGCTGCTTTTGTATCAAGCACAGTGCTTGGACTTATGGCTCGAGTTCCTCTCCAGATTGTAAACTTACAACACGTTCCACAGCTGAGACTTAGTAGAAACCTGTTAAGTTGTTTGGCTCTGCTGATCCGAATTATATATATAAAAAAAATGTGTATAGAATCCAAGGACATAGCCTACAAGAGTGGTAAACAGAGCGAGCGAGTGGGAAAGTCTGTAATGGTTTTGGGAAACGTGAGAATGACGTGTGTGTGAAAGTAGTGAGCTTGGAAAAGCCTCCAGTATGAGAAGAGCGACACGGTGAAAGTAAACTGACACAAGGAGAGTGGCAGAGAAGTGAAAGGTATTTAAAGTAGCTGTGCTTATACGTGTGGGTGTAGTGTGAGATATGTGGAGAGGGAGGTGAACGTTTATGACTGAGTAATGAGTGCTGGGATGAGGAAGATAAATTGCAAGTGAGAGGAAAGAATTATGGAAGGTATCTTCACAGAGGAGGGGAGTTGATTGGGAAATGGTTATAGGCAAAGAAATAACGAAAAAAGGGAATGGAGTGAGTACCCTGAAGGTGTTAATGGTATTTAAGAGAACAAAGTAAGGGATATGGTGTGACTGACGCGAGGTGACGTGCGGAGTGAGTGAGTCCTGACGAATGATGTGGTGAAAAGGGAGTAGGTATTAAAAGTCTCACATAAAACGCAGCGAGGAAAAGCGGCAGGAGTGGATGAGATTGCAGTAGACTTCCTCAGGAGGGGGGAGATAGTGCTGTTGATTATTCAATCAGGCTACTCAGCGTTTGTATGACTTAAAATGAGGTGCGTGAGGACTGGCTGAACGTTCGAATAGTTCCCTTCTATAACGGCAGTTGTAAATGCTTGAATCAGAGAGGTGCAAGTCAGCTTAGTGTACCTGTTAAGGTGTACGGAAGAGTGGTGATTGAGAGAGTGGTGGCATGCACAGGAAATCGAATCTGGAGGGAACACTGTGGAGTCAAGGAGAGGTACAGAATGCGTGAACCTGGTGTTTGAAGAATTGAGACCCAACTGGAAAAAGGCAGCATTGTTATGTGCCGTTACTGGAGCCACATAAAACGTATGACGGGGTTGACAACAGGCCCCAGTGGAAGGCGCTAGAAATGTATGGGGTAAATCAGATTTTACACCGTACCGTGAAGGGCTTTTTTATAGGAACGTAAGGCGCAAGAGACAAGGAAGGGAGTGGGTGGAGTGGCTCTTTGTGGGGGTCGTTTCTCGACGAGGATGTGTGATGTCCCCGTGGTTGTTTAATATATTTATGCGAGGGGCAGGTTTACAGCATACTCGGTGTGGAAGGGCATGGGAGGTGAATATTTGCTTTTATGGCCAGGATGGTAGACTCAGAAGAAAAATTCCAGAAGCTGATGGTAGATTTTTGGAGAGTGTGAGAGAAGATTAAGTCGGGAGTGAGAGTGAACGAAACTAAAAAATGAGACACAGGATGGTCTGAGTAAGTTGAACGGGAAGAGGCTGAAGGAAGTGGAATGCTCTTGGTATTTGGGAGTGGACGTGATAGCGGATGGAACCATAGGGGCTAAAGTGAGTCATAGGGTGGGAAAGGGGGATAAGGTCGTGAGTACAATAATGTGTGAAAGGAGAGGTTTCCCTCTCTCTCTGTTAGGGTAAAGATGGACACGTTTGAAGTTATGGTAGTCCAGTTTGTGTTGTGAGGATGTCTTAGGCCCTTAATGCAAAAGAAAGGAAAAGTCTGGACGTGTTGGATATGAAATGCCTGAGGATACTATGTGGTGCGAGGTGGGTTGATCTTGTAAGAAAGGGGGTATGGTATTAAGCACTGCACAAATGAGAGATCTAACCAGGGTGAGCTGAGACGGTGTGGGCATATGGAGGGGATGGGTTAAGAAATACTAATTAAGAGGGTCGACATGTCAGAAGTGGTAGGGGTATATCAAGAAGGAAATGGAAGGGAGTATATGAAGCTCTAGGATACTGAGGCCTGAACATACTGCAGGGAGACATACAAGAGGTATAACAGAATAGATTAATGTGATACACGGGTGGCCATCAGGTTTCAGTGAGATATGTCAAGGAGTATGAAGCAATCAAGGTTAACCATGGTATAGTTTGTGGGGCCTGGCTGTGAATGACAGGGCCTGGTTTAGTTTCATTACATATGACAGCTAGAGAGTATGTGTGTGTATTTATCTGCTCCTCACGCTACTTCTTAGGGCAGGAGAAGCAGTCGTGTGATGTAGAGATTCACCTACTGAACACCTGTCCATTAATTTACTTCGTGTAGATAAGAATACTTTCAATTCTAAGCTGGATCAGCGAGCCAAACTGTTAGAAATCCTCAGTTTGTGCCATACATCTGCTCTCCCATGACCTGAATGTTCTTAAAAGCAAGGTACAAGTTTGTGTGTAGCCTATCTTATATTGCCAGCAAGTCAGATCCCATGAACAAAAACCTGAGGACTATGACTCTAGAGGGGATGAGTGTATGAAAGTCATAAGGCCGAGTATAACAAGGTGGCTCCCCCACAAAGCTTATACACTAATGAATGCATGGGCTGTTTAGGTACATTCTGAAGTCGAGGTTGAATTCCAAATCATTGGATGAGTTTCTCTAAGGATCAATTACCCATGCAAAAGGACAGCTCATTTACACAATGTTAAGACAAAAAATATTGAAGATTCTAAATATATGGTGACTTAAATTAACCATGCATAGTAAAATTACTCTTCGTGTGAATCTTTT
Organism: Panulirus argus; assembly: GCA_038088735.1. Taxonomy (NCBI): domain Eukaryota; kingdom Metazoa; phylum Arthropoda; class Malacostraca; order Decapoda; family Palinuridae; genus Panulirus; species Panulirus argus. The sequence goes on along the minus strand of JAYMFT010286286.1, from coordinate 21,551 downwards.
TTTTTTCCACTAAATGTCAACAACGGTAATTTATCCGAAAGTAATAAAAAAAAAAGAGGAGAAAATAACAGATCGTTAATGGAAATTTAATCTGATGTCTATACTACAAAAAAGAATTAAAAGATACTAGGATGCTACATCTTTTTTAAAAAGCTACATAGGCTATTCTTTTTTTAAAAGTTTGTTCATTTAAAAAAAAATAATGGAGAATATAACTTACTTCTCTCTCTCCCGTAAGTTGGCCGTACCGTTGTCTAAGCAAGCAGGGGGAAGGAGGGAGGAAAGAAACGCGCTAATTTAAATTTTAAGCCCAAGGGACTTGCACTGGGGAGACCCCTAATGCCATATGTTAATGTTTTTATGTAAATATATATATATATATATAATAAGCCGTACTGTAGGCTGGTGGTGGTGGTGGTGAAGTCACCTGTGTGTGTTATGTTAGTGTGCAAATAAACACTATGACTAATATGTGCCATAATCGTTTGCAAGAAGAATGGCCCGGATATCTACCTCATATCTGATGGTATTAAAGAAGCGTAGGACACTATACCTCTCTTTAAAGTAAATTCATTTCCTCCCCGGCCATCCATTCTTGAAACAGACATGACACTATATTCTAGTTTGCTGTCACTCTTGTAATGCTTAATACCCCTCGAGCACGACGGTACAGTACAATACTTGTACACGACTGTGCGATCCTTGGGTATAATGGCCTGACCTTCCAGGCCACATGCCATAAGCCAGAAGCCTTGACCTGACCTTTAAGGGCCCCAGGCCATAAGCGAGGAGCACTGACCTTGAACTATAAGAGCCCCGTGTCGAAGGCCATAGGTCTTGAACTGAACGTTTAGGGCCCCCAAGCCAAAATCTATAAGCCTCAACTTGATCTTTAAGGGTCCCAAGCCAAAATCTATAAGCCTCAACTTGATCTTTAGGGGTCAACAGGACAGGAGCCTATCTACCATCACACTAGAGGGTCGTACCGTCGTACCCATGGGTTGTACCGCCGTGCTTAAGGGTCGTACCGTCTTACTAGAGGAGATGACTAGCCATGAGCATCAAGCTACACACACCACACTCTCATGCAGTCACTGGTGGTCTTGGTGCTCCACACACTTAATATGCAGACTAAAAATATAAAACTAACCTCAGGAGTGTATATATATATATATATATATATATATATATACAATGGCAAGTCTATATAAAATTCAATATAATCTAGGAATATTGTCATGATATCTCGTGATTAAGAGCAGCAGAACTCCTGAAGCCGTCCATGAAATGTGTTATGATCAGTTGAAGTGGTCGGTAACTTAAGGTTCTAAATGCAGCTCTAGGTTTCTACGGCCTCTCGTTTCTACCACATAACATACTGTAATAACTATATTCATGAACCAGTGTCTCTGAATCTTGTATCAAACATCCAAAAGTTACTTCCCATTTTCCTTCAAAAGCAAATTTTAGAAAAGCTGGAGAAATCTAAAAAAGAAAATGTGTTTGGCTCAGCTAATTCTTTTGATGGGATATTTACATTTTCCAGCTTGTCTTTGTCTTCGGCAGATGACGATGATGATGACGCAGATTATGAGAACGAGGACGATGACGGCGGCTACGATGGCAGAGATGACGATGATGTTATCGTCTCCAAGCTTCTCCATGATGCCCATCACACCTTGAAATAAGAATCGAGGTAAATCTTCTGACATTCATGACGTCTGCACTATAGCTACAAATATTTATGCCTCATCAAATACAGCTGATGCCTTACGGTTTTTAAGATATTTAGTAAAGATTAATATATTGTCCCATACAAATTAAGATATTTAGTAAAGATTAATATATTGTTCCATGCAAATATTTAATGATAATCGGTGAAGGCTAATTCTATGTTTTCCCCATGCAAATGTCTAATGATATTCTCCAATGCAAATAATTTTTGGCATTCGGTAAGGATTGATGTATTCTCCATGCTAATCAAAAAGTAAGTGTTGAATAACATTAACCACAGACGGTAAAGTAAACTTGTAGATAAGAACAGCTGGTGTGCATAGAGCAAAAATTATGCTTGCACATGAAATAAGCTAGCCTATCCTAGCCAAGATTATTGTAACAAGTACATTAAACCAGTTGGGCAATTTCGTGGTGAAATAGCAGACGGTTCCGAGGAAGTGCGGCTCATGAATTATCTGAGAAATAAACATGTATTCCTCCATCATTAGATAACTTAGGCTGAGGTAAGCAGGTGGTGACACTGGGACCAAACATGTCAAGACCCACAAATCTTGTCAAATTTGGTCTTAAGATATTCTTTCAGGAGGACTGAACAAAGGATTTCCTCCTATTCCTCTCTCTGCTCGGTATATTCGCGAGTCTTCGCTCTCCATCCCCAGTCCAATACCTCTGCCTCCCCCATCACCAGTACACACTCACCAGTCACGTCGATCTCGCATGGGATGGACTCCCCGATGGTGTTGTTGACGTAGCAGTAGTAGGTGCCGAGCGACGCCGCACTCGCCGGCAGCCGCAGCCGGGACTCGAGGCCCTCCGATGTCACGTCCTGCGTCAGCGTCTCGTTCAGCATGCGCCACCTGGAGAGACACACATGAGAGACGTGTCATCCATCATCTTGTGGCGTAGTTGTGAGGTGAGAAAGAGACAGACACACACACACACACAAAATGAATGGGAGAATGTGAAGGGGGCTGCCAAGCGGTCATGGAAAGGACAGGAGGAGGTGGAGGTGCAACAAAAGCGACGGGAGACAGACAGGTCATAAGAGGATACGCAAAAACAATAATCACCTAAAACTTTACGAACTTCATATAAGACCAAGAAATATATAAATGGATCTGGAGTCTCCAACCAGTTACAGTGACTAACGCGTGTAAATCATCCCTTCGTTTGTGTAACAACGAATGGGAGAACGTTGCCAAAGAAAATGGATGAGCGCTTGGGGTAAATTTCTCCGCGGACGCCACACATTCACCGAAGAGCCTGGTGGGTGTGGGGGGGAAGGGTGTACACACACACACACACACACTCCACTTCCATATCCATAGACTCGCTAAACTGCGCAACCCTGAAACTGAAGTGTTTTTATTTTACGACGTTCTACGGCGAGCCGTTGGGAAAGAGAGAGGAACCATGGTGGGTTTCATCATTTCCTGCTTTTATGGTAAGGGGGGATTTAGTTAGGGATTTTTCCCCCCCTCTCCTTTCTTCTCGGTGTATATAAATTTGTAAGAATGAGTAGAGGAAGCTCATGAGTGGGCTTAGGAACGGAAGAATGTGAGGGATTTACGATGTGACTGTGGTGCCCGACGGCTTAAAGGGGAACATACAGGTGTAGTCCCTGATTTAATACATTATACAACCCGCCACTGTGATGAAATAAAAGGATGGTTTTAGTAATGATATTGTAGGATGATACAACGTGTAAAACATATGGTAGAGAGAGAAAAAAAAATTCACATTCATTTACAGGTGGAAAAGAAAAACAAACAAAACAAACACACAAAAAATGGAAATTGGTTGCCAGGGAGTACAGGGTATGCAAATATCGGCAGGAGGAAGAACCAGGAGAGACCAAGGGAGACCAAGGGTAGGGAGGGAGAAGAGGAAGCCGGGAAGTGGAAAAAGTTGTAGGCAGGTGAAGCGGAGGTGGAGAAGGGAAGAGCTGTGGGTAGGTGAAGCGGTCGAGGAGGAGGAGGAAGGAGAAGCGGTAAGAGGAAGACTTTAAGGAGCATTAGACGAAAACGAGAGAGAGAATGTTAGAAACAAGTGACGTGAGTGTGTAAGGAAGAAGTGAAAGAGGAGCAAAGTGAATAGGAAGACGCGAAGGTAGATCGAAAGGCAATGTGGTCGAGAGGTTAAATCCCCGCCTCTTCCATACACATGATCATCTCCCTTATCTTCTTTCCCTTCTTCTCTCGGATGTCTCTTATTCCATCACCCTTACAAGAGGAAGAGTCAGACCAATAATGGGAAGGGATAGAGCTGGGAGGAGGAACAGGAGCAGTGTTGTCAAAAGGGTACGGTTTGGAGTGGAAGTGACTTGTCCTTTGTTGGGGAAGGTGGACAGACTTTGGAGTACAATACGATACGTTCTGATGGGACGACACCCGATATAGGGGGAAAGGAAGGGAGGTGTGTACATGCCTTGCCTCCCTCTAGAATTTCACCCGCCATCCCTTTCCCCTTCCTTAACCAGAGAGAGAGAGAGGATGAAGAGGAGGAGGAGTACATGTTGCAAGGTGAAAGGAGGAGTTGGAATGGAAGTATAAGTTTTGGCTGGCGGAGATGGAGGGAGGAGACTTAGCGGGAGGGAATGAGAGGAACTGCATCATGCCTCCCTTCCTCCACTCATTTATTACAGCAAAGGACCCTCTCCGCTGCCGCTCCCAACTCTTTAAGAAGTAGAGAGACGGTTGGTTACGGGACGACTTCAGTATACTTTGTAGGGATGGAAGGCTGCGAGGAAGAGAAGTTCAGATACGAAGGGAGGGAAAGAGAGAGTAGAGAAGTTGACGCTGGTAGATGTGTCCGGAGGGAAGAAGAAGAAGAGGTGAAACGTGAAGGCGTTCGAAGAAAACGAGAAACGTCTATCCCCACCAGCAACCCCCCTCCAAACTCTATCTCGTCTCCAAGCACAGCTCTAATTTCTCCCCTTCCAAAACCATCCTTTCCTACTTCTCGACTCTCTACCATTTCGATTCACTCTACTTCCGCACTTTCCAACGCGTGGGATGGGTGTATATGAGAAAGAAAGGGGAGGGAAGGAGTGTAGTTTGAAGGCGAGGATGTGGTAAGGAAGACAGAATGATAAGATTAGAGGGGCGGGCTGGAAAGAGGAGGAGAGGGTCGGAAAAAAAAAAAGGAAGTAAGGGTTGGAGAGAAGTAGTCTGTCTATATATATATATATATATAAAAAGAAAGAAAGAAAGAAAGAAGAAAGAGGTCATGTGGCAAGAAACGTGGGTTAGACGAAGCAACAAGTAGGTAGAGGTGCAGAAGACGAGAGTATTTGGAGTATTTGTCTGGGAAATTTGTTGCCGCAGAGTGGATGAGGAATAACAAGGAAGAGGAAGGGGGCGAAACGATTAAGAGTGAATATCTAAATATAATAAACGAGCTTAAGGAGGAAATTATTCATGTGCTGCGAGTCAAGACAGACAGGAAAGACGATATAAGTGGAGAGAGGATAGGAGGAGAATGTGCACAGAGTCTCTGAAGTGGAGACCGGCCGGCGAGCTTACATGCTAAGGCTTTTGAGACTAGATTAACAAAGACGAGCGGCATTTAGTCCCGACATTCTGTAATGAAACGTGTCAGGCTGGCGCCATAGAGTGTAGCAGCAGGAAACCTGCCTCGTGCTATACGTTTTAACGATACACTCACACATTATATATACGATATACTGAAATTTCTTAGTTCAGCTGCCGTATTCAAGGCTACAAACATTACATACCAGTTTTTTCTTAATGATTTCAACAGATTTTTTCTTTCGTGTGTAACCAGTGCAACTTTCAGAGATATTGTTACCTCTGTGGATCAGTGTCATCTAAATGTTCTGTGCAAACAATATTAATCCGCCATCAGAAGAAATAACCCATGTGAAATCTAGTTTTACCGTAAATATCTATAGATTTAATAACAAGTACTTGCACCACTGTAAATTAACCGGAAACCTACCAGCGACTGACTTTAGCTCCACCACTGTACAATTATGCACATGCGGTTACAAGGCTGGCACGGTGTTTATGATGGCAGTGGATATCGCTGTCTTTTACACGGCTTTAGCTGGCTAAAAGAATGAGTAACGCGAAGGGGATATTCTTCCGTAACTTAACCGAGCCAAGTTATAGCCTGTCCTAACCAACCTCACCTTTCAGGACAGACAGTATAGCCTGTCCTAACGAGTTTCACCTTTCACGACAGACAGTCTCGATCGAGCTTTAGGGAACATTAACAACTTACGTATTTTTTTTTCCTTTTTTTTTAGTTTCACGGGTGAGCTATTGATACTTAAATCCAATTGGAAGGTATCCTGTAAGGCCTTTAATCGTCCCATCTTGACGCATATAGGGTGTACTACTCCTGACACTGTCATCTCTCAATCATCCTCGTTGTATCCTTTGTCAAAGCCAAATGCAACATTCGAAAGTAAACCAACCTAGCTAAAGGTGATATCAACTTCACTGCACAGGGAGTAGCAAAAGCTACATGCGACATACCTGGACTCTGACTGGTCCTCAAACCTTAAATATTTGGACTCTTTTTTTTTCTCTCTAGTCCATCTGCACATGAATTTTCCTGCACATACCTATGGATCTAGAGGGCACATGGCTATGTGTATACGGAGACACTGTCATATCATTTGAGCATTTGGCGAATGGTGAATTCTGCTTTTGAGTCTAGGCATTCTTTTGAAGGCCATACCTGTATATTTACAAGCGAAGCTTCCAATCACTCTCTCCCAACAGCTGATTAAGTATCTGATTACCTCTTCCTTCCCTCCCTCCCTCCACGACCCAAGAGAATCCCTGCCAGCAACAGGATCAGCTGTCGACGCCACCCACCTGAAGACCACCTCCTCGGGGTTGGCTGTGGCACGACAGATGAGCAGGATGTGCGCGTCCTCCCCGCTGCCTCCATCCTGCCGGTCTATCTTGCACTCCGGCTTGACTGTTCGGAAAAAAAGAGAGAGAGGAAACACCACATTAGCTAATGCTGATCAACTTACACAGAGCTTTAAAATTCGCTACAAATAAATGTCAGGTATATGATTTCATATGTTTGGCCTATTTTTCCCTTCTATGATAACGTCAAACAAGGCGAGTGATGAGACACCAGCATTATGAAGCCTACCAGAACAGCGACAAATGGCGACATTGAAATCATCACTGTTACCAACACGCCTTGAAGGACGTGAGGTAATTTTGCTTTGTCTGTAACCTATCTAACCATCCATCATCATCTTTTAGAGAAATGAATAATAAGCTTACTCTACTTATAAAAAGTGGCATATTAATCTGAGAAGAGGAACTTCAAATATTTCTCTTTTTTGGCGACAGGGGCTGACGTATAATTAATAAATTACACGAACTCTAACAAAAAAATAGGAAGGCAGATACTACTTCACCGACTGCAAGAATGCGTCAACGTAACTCTTTCCCTGAAAGAATACATAATCTACACCAGCACATTGATACATGAAGTAGACCATATGTCCATCAATGACAAGAGTTGGACTTTACCCTCCATGAGAGACAAAAAGTAACAGAGAGCAAATGTGACAAAGATATTATTAATCAATGATTCTGGGAACTAAAGCCAATATTGTGAAGATTCTGTAGTAATGGTCGTTCGTGTTTTAAACATCATAAGATGCCAACGGAGTACTCAACTGAACGGTCAAAGTTGGGCAAACATTACAATCTTACATCTTTCAGTAAGATTCATTTTTCCAGTGTAAAGGCGGCCAAGTTTAGCAAGTATATGAGGAATCTTAGAAGACTGACTTTAGTAATGATTTTTAGATAACTAACCATTTTGTACTACATGTATAAGGTACAACTTGTATACTATACATCACCAAAATTAGAGGAAGCCGTTTACATTATTTTAGGTTGAGTGAATACTGGTATCAGTCTCATTTTCACATGTTTAAGTTTGAAGAAGAATTAAGCTGATTAGTTTTTTTTTCTCTCTCTCTCTCCATATCAAAATATTACATGTCCTCACTTCCCCTCAAGCCGAGAAATTTTTTATCCCCACAAATTATTCCAAATCATCATTTATGTTTAAACAAATTTCTCTTACGATCAAGTAGGAAAATACTTAGTTCATTTACATATTCCTTTTAATAATAAACAGTCCCAAGAAGCTATAAAAAGGATGGAATTTAAAGATAACCAAAGCTGCTTTATAGGTTTATTATAGTGTATTTTAGCATCTAATCAACATTTAAGAAATTAGAAAAACCAGCTTACTCAACTTAATCTGATTACAAAATGATAAGACGCGTTTACTAGAATGGAAAGATGATTCTGTGATGATGGTCTTTATAGCTTATAAATAATCTCCTAAATCATCAGTAGAACAAAGAGCCTTCAAGTTCGGCAGGGTATCGATATAACGCTGATCTTTTCCTTACATACTCAGGATTCCTTGTATGATGGCGTTACCTGACTGGTACCCAGAGCTCGTACAGTCGTGCCCAAGAGTAGTAGTAATAGCTGCTTCGTGGCGATCGTTAAGTGTCTGAATTTGCAACTGATCAGATTCAACAAGAGAAGGCACGAGCAGGGTCAGGTGACTGGCAGTACTGTCTACAAAGTAGGTCGAATTATCCCTATCACTGCCTCCTGTCTATATATTTACTGATCGTAGTCTGTTAACAGAGTAGCAGATACAGTCAAGTTTCAAATATTCTTTTTTCCTCATTAATCGCCGAAAATTCCATAGGCTGCCCCAGTCATTATGTCAAACAGGATAAAATCTCCCTTTACGAAACAGCTGCAACTTACAACGCAACCCACCTAATGCAAGCAGACTGCACTTATGGTGGTTAGTATAGGTTCAGACTGTAAGGTCAGTGACCCGGTGGAGAGGAAGAGTATATAACCTCTTTTCTTTAAGGTGTGTGTGTGTGTGTGTGTAGGGAGGAGGGGGATGGTAGACAGACCGTCAATTTAAGTGCAGAAATAATTTACGGACATAGACACAAATTTCTGTCAAACTCCATAATGGACTTGCGACAAATCTTTCGTTACCTCTCTCGAGGAAAGCCGCCATCACTAATAATGAAACATATTACTATATACGAAAAGAAGAGGAAGGCAAAGTTTACTTACACAAGACATCGAAGGTGGAGGTGGCGGTCATGTTGCCGTGCCTGTTCTGGGCGATGCACGTGTAGTCTCCGGCACGATCCCTCTCCATAGGATGGTCCAGGTTGAGCACAGCGCCCGTCAGCACCGTCTCCATGCCGTGCTGCCAGATGTAGGTGGCCTCGGGATAGCTGAAGGCACGGCACTCGATCTTGGGAGGCACTTCGCCTTCCACCACTTGAATGGTTTGGTCAGAGACGATAATCTCCTCAGGGGGATCTGTAACAACAAAAGGGACACAATATTACTCTCTACTGGCGTTATCTGCTGAGGTTATAATACGATAGTTTCCGTCACGGAAAGATGATACGAGCTCTCGTATGCTCTAGTGCCTCAGTATCTTAAGGGAAATCCATGACACTCCTAACCTCAACGTCAAACTAAACCCTGTCCATTAACACTATTACGGTAATGCACATCGCCCTCCCTTGAGAAACATGAACTCGTCCCGGCTGTAATGTACTTACACTCGACCCTGAAGTAGGTGTGCGAGGTGACTGCCGGTCCTGCGACGTTGGAGGTGGAAGTGCAAGTGTAGTTGGCATTATCTTGGTCCCGGTCCAACATACCGTTTGGCCACTGCTCCATACGCCAGCTCAGTACCGACATCACGCTCTCCAGGTCCCTGTGAGAGCATAAGTACAGGTCTTACAAATCTTGTTCAGGGAAGTTGTAACAGCACAAAGACACTTTCAAACCTCTGGGAACAAATTGAACTACCCTTCCCTAGGCTAGGCCCCTGGGAACAACTAACTGTACCAGATTGGTACATGTGTACAATACTGGCAGGACGAGAGAGGCATGGGGGTCACAGATCTAACTACAATGATAAGTACACTTAATAAAGTAGAGCAAATGCTCCCATCAACAGAAAGACAAGGACGCACATGTAAAACATGACCGTTTTAATTCAACTCTGCAAATTAAGCAAAAATTACTTCATAGTATCTATCTACATATAACATTCTCATGGATTATACACAAGCCATTATATGGCATATCATCCAAAATTCTCTATACCTAATGACATACACAAGTCTAAAAAGTAAAAGATACGAAAGCATTAGCCACTGAAGTGTAATGACACGCAGACCACACATGAAACTAATATTATACGCATCCATACACTAACATACTCAACCCTTGAACAGGACGGTACAAAACTTGTGTATGACAGCCTGGTCTTTGACCAAAACCTTGAGGTTGAAAGGCAATGCCGTCGCAACCAAGGGTCGTACCGTACTGCCCAAGAGGTTAGCGGCTACATCAGGGCATCAGTACCTACCCGGAGGGAGGGTCTGGCCGCATGGTTTTACTCGTGACCTGGTAGTGCGTGTCGTTCAGGAGGGGAAGGTCGTCCTTGAACCAGGCTATGGTGCAGAGTGGGGAACACTCCACCCGGCAGGAGAGCGACACCTTACCGGAGTTCATCAGGGCCCCGTGATACGGTGGGAGGCGGTCGATGAAGGCCGGGGCAGCTACGAGAGGAAGATGAACAGGTGAGAACAACAGTTAGTCGGCAGTGTTCCTCGGTATAATCAAACCAAGTCACCCACTCCTATTCTATTGCACGTAATTCTCTACCGCTAATTAAAGGCAGTTCTACCGGTGATGGCTGGGTGCGTGAAATGTTAAAAGACCCAAATGTCACGATGGTCAAGGGAGAGAGAGCAGTGAAATATTAAGCTTCGAAAGGATAGTGTGACCCGTGATAATTAGGTGAAGGGCAGATAATTACAGACATATTTCAGATACGGTTAATTACAGGCTAAGTCTAGGATCTTAATCAGCTAATTAAAGGGTGATAAAAAATGAAATTGCATTTTCATCATTAATTATCATCTCAACGAACACGTGAGATGTAATGTAATTAATGTTATAACCAGGAAGGAATTCCTATGGGATCATCCTGTGATCCTTTTTACGAAAAGGTCAACACTATACTTAATTACAAAATGGTTACTAAGACTAAAACAGAGAGCGAAAAACTAAACCACACTAATTAAAAACTAATCCTTACAACCACACACTAAATACTCTGCTCACAAGTCAAATGAGTCACAGGTTAACGAGCTTAATCTGTAATTACAGGCCGACTGAATCTACGAGCACAAATACAAACGCTTAATTGTCCATAAGGAATAATATAAGCATATGCTTATGACGCGTGTTACTGCGCCAGAATTCTAATGCAAGGTTTCTGCTGAATCCTGGTGCCGTACAGAACACTACACTGTCCCCTAGCGATACCTACATCCTCGAATGATCACTAGATCACCATAATATAGATCGCAGCAAACCACATCTCACGAGAGATCACATATCTCTTACTACACAAAGCATCAAATTGTCCATTTCTAACTACGCACACAGCCTTAACACTTTCAACGTCAGTACTCGCCAGCATCATTTTTGACACCTTCCCAAAATCAGACACAGTCAGGCCTCACCCACAGAATCAACAAAACTACCACGAACTCATCTATATCAAGAAACTCGAAACAGGTATATCAGAACCCCCACACCACACCTAAAACAACAGTAAAACAATCCAACACATGGGCATGATTGATATAACGCAAATCAACACTACACATCATGACATAAACCAAAACATACACACTTCTCTAAAAAACACACGGACTTGTAACGAAAAAATTACCGTTTCGGGCATCTACCTGCACAGTGGTTGAAATAATGTTTTCCTAAGGTTTTTGATGCGATGCGTTTTGCACAATTCTAACCTTCCATCCAACAGCAAATCACTTTGTTTTAAAATATCCCCTTTTGTCCAACGATAATAAGGTACCCCCCAGTGGGAGCCGGGGTTATGGGTGGGGGAAATTACAAAACGTAGTGATTTGTGATGTAAATGAAGGTCATAATTGTTCAAAAGACTTAAAACATCGGATAAACAATTTTAACCAGCCCAAATCTAACCTAAACAGGGCCTACCGTAACCTTCCGTAACCTATGCACGAATCTGCTTACCTAAGTTTACTAAAAAGACTCCGAGTCGTGATCCTTCTCCTCGTCATCCTTATGTCGCACTGGCCACTGTTTCTCCGACTTTGGGGGGGAAGAGCTTGCTAGCAGTGACGAAAAACTGGTGTAAAAGCCTCTCCTCGCTGAAGTGAGTGGTGAATGAACTGGTATTGCGTTAAGTACTGCTTGAAGTAGACGGACTAGTTGCCAGACCGCTTCAACAAACCCTTTTAATATCCCTTCACAAACGCTGGGATATTCTGGTGTGGATATTGGAGTTATGTGGATCAACAAAATTCTCGGAGTGGTTGATCACAAGGTGGTTGTATCCGTCCGTGGTTCCACAGGCTGCTGTAACAGGCTGCCAACTCGTCGCTCTCAACAGCTGTTCCTGGCATTTTTAGAGGAATCAGTTTGGCAACTGACGGGCAACAGTTTCTCTAACAGGAATGACGTAAAACTTCTTGGACTGGCCTCTCAATGCCGTCAAGCACCCAGAAGTCACTCGGACCATAGCCTCTCTCATATTTCCTCTTTACAAACTGTGACTGGTCAATTTCTACAATACCAGGGCCTCCTACTGGCTGTTGACTGTCAAACCAGTAATATGTCACTTCCGAACAGAAACTGCGCTATTCGACACTCGGTACATGTGTACAATACTGGCAGGACGAGAGAGGCATGGGGGTCACAGATCTAACTACAATGATAAGTACACTTAATAACGGTACGATGATCCCAGACTTTATATGGGAGCCAGTGATTAACAAATTAAATAAGTTTCCACAGCTCCAGATGTGCACCATCGACAAATGCGCCTTTAAAATGTGACACTTCTTACACCTTAGGAATGGCTGGCTCCTTTGCCTCAACACCAAATATGTTTATCAATTCGGTAACTGCAAGGTTGGTTACACTTCACACAATTCACTTCAGTACGGGGCACACCATGTTCTTCAATAAAATTTCCACGCTTCGCCGCCTTTATTATATATAAAATGAAAATCTTGCCACAGTCTCGTAAGAGTTAAGATCACAGAGACTGCACATGGAAGACACTGTGTAAATTACTTCAAAAATCAAAGGCGGGGCTGCGGAGGCCTACATCGAACTGTGATTGGGTGATACAAATTCATACCGCGCAAACGCGCATGCGTCAGACTCCCGAGCATGCGCAATGCAGCTATTAACCAACATACTAACACACGGGAGCTTTGTCGGACGCTCGTCACGTAAACAATGCAATGATTTTCTGACAAAAGTACCGTAATTTCTTACAAAAGTAATTATTTGCGGGAGAAATGGAACGGAAGAAAAGGGTCTTAAATTGGCCCAAGCTACCGATTCCAAACCTTAAAATCCCAAAATACGTTGGATGTCCAAAACGTTAATAAAACCCTTATAATATCCGAAAAACGCATACAAACACATGGCAAGAGCTATGCCGTGTATACGTGTATCTACACGTGTGTGTGATATATATATATATATATATATATATATATATATATACAAGGCTGATATCCGGCTCAACACAAGTATAAAACCTTCCCCCGTAACCCTAAATAGTAATCACAAAAAAATAACGCACAGAGTTCATCCACGTTATAATCACATTAAGAACTCATTTATACCATTACCACATTCGTCTGTATCATCAACATTCGTTAAGTTCACAGGTACATAATCACCATCAAAATACTGACATAAACAAAATCAACACCTTACCACCCCGAAAAAAAAAAATATGGGGTTTACAACTAACGCACAATTTTTCATAAATCATCACATCAACATCACTGAGAACATCATCATTTCCCTACAGCACTCCTACACATTAGACATATCCCTCCATCAGTAACAATGAAAGTCAAAATACATCATCAATTAACCACTACATCTAAGTCAAGAGCATCAACATCCAGTCCATCAACGTATCTACAGCATCAACCTACTCGAGCACTGACATATCCATAGCTTTCAGAGCATCAATCTTCAGCACCAAGCCACTCGTAGAGCACCAGCTGAACCTAACAGCGTCACACCGCAAGGATCAACAACACATTCACAAAATCACTATCTCCCTCCAATAAGCCCAGCTCACCTAGGACATCAATTTCGACGGTGGCTCTCTTCCCCTCGCCCTCGATGTTGACGGGAACGCACGTGAAGTTGTCCTGCGTCTCGAGGGAGACAGGGTTGATCGTCCATGTGGCCGAGGTCTCGTCAGGCACCAGGTGTGACCCTCTGTACCACTTGAAGGTCGTTGCTGCGGGTCGTCCTGGGTCCTCCACGTTGCAGGTTAACTCCAAGGAAAGACCCTAATAAAAATGAAATTGGAAAGGAGTTAAGGGACAAAGAAAACGTGAGGCAGGATGGTGTGTGTTTAGCACTTTGAAAAAAAAAAAGTGCGAGTCTGTATAGTCAATGGAAACAAACAAAATCCTTGAGGCAGGATGGCCTGTGCTTAGAACCCTCAATAATTAAAAAAATATGTAAGGACTGAGTTTAAGAAAAAAGTAAAAAAATGTTGGTGTCCTCTAACATACACAAAGGATTGCAGTGTACAGAAGGGTGCTAGAATCCTTCCGGGAAAAAAAATCCTTGAACACTTTGTCGAAAATATGAAATAATTTCTGGCATTAGCTATTCACTGAAGAGAAACACAGTGCGATAAATTCAGTGGAAAAAGAATATACCACCCACATGAAAAAACTCTGTCCACTCCGCGCAGGGAAACATCTGATGCATAACACGAATGAGATCACAATCTGCATATGAAACCCCAATCACCACATCGTGAAGTAGGAGGAAGCAACGGTAGGTGGACGCACCTTGATAACCATAGGCGACTGGTAGGTAATGAAGGCCTGTCCTGGCGGGTAATGGACAATCAACTCAGCCGCGTTGGATCTGGCTCCCCAGCCCGCGTCATTCATGCCCTCACAGGAGTAGTTCCCGTGGAAGTCCTTGAAGACGTTCTCCAGGAGTAGCCTGGAAGGGTCGATGTCGCACAGCTCGGAGTTGCTGCCGTACAGTGAGGAGTTGCCGTCGCACTCCGGCAGTTCCTGGAAGAGGAAGAGACGCGTGCTTTGGAATATTTAATCGGATTAAATATTTCTATGCTCTATTCTGAGTCAGGCAAGAAAGGAATATTTTTTTTTTCAGCGAAAACTTTTCCCGCGCAAAAGAAATAAAACACAAAGTGTCACGTAAATAAGGTGCTAGTCATGTAACCCACCTTCAGCAGTTCCCCGTCCAGGTACCAGCGGACGCGAATCAAGTAGTCTGGGTTGGCCCTCACGACGTCACAGATGAGCGTCACATTGACACTCTCCTCCTGGGACACTGGTTCCGTCGGGTCCATCAGCACCTGGACCTGCGGCCGATCTGTGGTAGGGTACGACCTTGTTTAATTCCGGGTCTTACCTGACGCTGACACACAAACATACAATAGTCACACACGCAGATGGCCACTAAGAGCAGAAACACCCGAAGACACACATATGATTACAGTAAATAAAAAAAAAAGTTCCATAATCTAAAAAGTTCTAAACCTTAGCCATACACTGCTCTTGCATTCATAATGGAACGAATCACAAACGCCATTAGAATGGACGTAACTGCCAATAACAGTTCTTACTGCAGCTTACATGGAGAGCATCTCTGCAATAATAGGATATCCAGGATAGATTCTCTGTCTTAAATACCGATCTTTCAGCCGCCATGTGGTACGACCTCCACACCCCAGGATACCCCCCACGTGTCAGGGCAGGTATGGATGAGGTTATCCTGGGAGTATGGGTGGACACAGGCTAGAGTGTCCCATGAGTCAGGATGCGCATGAGCTAGTGTTCAGCGAGACTGGGTGTGTATTCGGTCAAAGTTTCCAAAGAGTAAGGGTGTGTATGGGCAGTGCTAGCGAGTCAGGGTGTGTCAGGGTTAAAGTGTCTGAGTCAGGGTGTGTATGGGCTAAAGAGTCCGATGAGTCAGGGCGTTTATGGGCTGTGTCCAGCTAGTCAGGATGTTTATGGGCTGAAGCGTCCTGTGAGTCAGGGTGTGTAATGAGGTGGTGTCCAACGAGTCAGGGTGTGTATGGGCTAAAGTGTCTAGGGAGTCAGGGTGTGTATTCAGTTAAAGTATCCAGTGAGTAAGGCTAGGTATTGGCTTAAGGTATGGGTTAAAAAAAAACAAAAAAACAGCGAGTCAAGGTGAGTATGGTTAAGGGTGTCCGGGGAGTCTGGGAGGATTTGACAGAAGTATCAATCATAAGTGGATAACAATGTCAGAAAGATCCTGGTATTGTAACAGTTCAAATAGTCTTTACAACTTCACTGTTAAAAGAAAAATGTTACGAACGTAATTCAGTGTGTGAGTGTGTGTGTACAAATGCAAAACTTTCAAAATATCAAGCAGCTTCATGAAAAAAGCATCGTAAATTCTCACACTTGGGATATCTACAAACTAGCTCAAAAAGATGTTATCAATCTCAAAGGTTATTTACTAAACATGGAATTATGCAACTGCAAGTAGAAACTGGTTATTTACTAAACATAGAATAATGAAACTAAAAGTGGAAATTAAAATCATTTTTAGTTACACTCTTGTGACTCCAGGCATGAATGAATGATGTATGATATTAAATTCAGATAAACAGAGAAGAGTGGGTTCACTGATCTCCATTAATCGTGAAAAATGTCCACAAATTTGTAAAATACAAAGTTTCAATTTTCTCTCACTTCGTAAACGTTTTGTAACTGGACAATTCCGACAGCAAAGTAAAATCGTGCTGACTGGATTAGTCATCTCATTTTAAAACATACCTTTAGGACTGGTATCATCTTTCTGAACTACCCCTCCTCTCCTTCCCCCACGTGAACAATCACAAAACAAACCAAACAGTTTATTCATTTAGGGAAATTTCCTTTACCCAAAAAAATACTCTCGGCCTAACCCCATTATGCCATTTTTTTCCTTTTTCCACCGTCAAACAACAAGCTGGAATTAGCAAGTCCCTAGCGTCAGTAAATACTGTCGCATTGTTATTACACATAACCGAGCATATAGTAGCAGGAAAAAGAAAAAAATCACCTCTTTAGAAATTCATGGAAACAGCCCCACAGTCCAGCCATTTAGCTTACTGGCTACTCACACTGGACGCTGACGAAGGCGGAGTTGATGACATCGGAGGCGCCCACGGCATTGGAGACCCGGCAGGTGTACTCGCCCATGTCGGCCGCCGAGCTGTTCTTGATCAACAGAGACGGATGGTCCACGTTCCCATTGCCGTACTTGTCTGACGTCCCCGCAACATCCACTTGTCGAATGTCTTGATACCTGGTATAACAAGCACATGCTACAGACTGGCTCTGTCAACGAAGATGATCGCCAATCACCAAAAAAAAAAAAAAAGGCTGCACAAACCTCGACTGCTACCAACACTCAAATGGCGCCGCACACTAACCGGACTCACTTTAGTCAATTTACCCAAAGACAGATGGCGACACCATCGAGTGTGGTGTCGTCTGCAATGTTTTCACTTTTCGACTGCGCGCGCATCGTTCCAATCATGGCTGGCTCAAAGAGGAACTCGTGGGTACGTTTTATATTAAAAAAAAAAAGACAAGAAATAAACATAGCTGGCACTTCAAAATTTCATAGATCAGGAGGCTATTGGGAAATTCGTCTTATTTCCACTTTGTTCGACAGCTGGTACTACTGTACTGTTTCTTGTGGATATGTCTTCCTCTTGGCAGTGTGTATACCTTATACTCAGTTTTGTAATCCAACTTCTATGACACTGTACTTAATTAAAGTTCCTGATAATCATTGTACCTAATCAAAGTTATTGCAAATAAAAATGATACTACATATCCGGTGTTAGAGTTCTTTTTCTGAGTGTATTTAGGTTTATACAAATATCCAGAAGGTAGAATATATTTTCAAGCAGTTACGTTTGATTAATATTGTTGCCAACCTAAACTAGGATAACTTAGGGTAAAAGAACCCAGACCAACTGAGAGAAAAAGTGTGTCACTGTTCTTCACATCACTTGTGTATAACACGTAGTAAGTGCAGACCATGCTACATATTTTGTGCATGCGAGAATGCACGCCAGCGCTCTTATTTGAATTTGTTTTACGATAACATTCATGTAGAGCATGCAAAACTTATTTTTTTTATAGTAATTACTCATCAGAAGATGATTGATGTTTTGTGTCTCTATTCAAGGTAACAGACCACTTTTCTTTATATTTTTTCTCCCCAGTCGAGAGCAAAAACTCATTAATATAAAACGAAATCATTTATACAAGTGTAAGAAATCTAAAAATATCTTTAGAGAAACGGTTTGTAAAAATAGTGGATTTAAAAGTATAAAAACCGAAATTATCAAAATAAATAAGTGAAAAGTATATTGTGTAGTCACCACAGAGGTAAATCTCTATCTTTTAAAGCATGAATTATCCTCAACCATCTACACCTAAAATTAGAAAAGAAATAAACTATGGTTATGGTTATTATAGTCGTCCCTAAAACAAAAGCGTTTTCTGCAATCAAAAATATACCCCATTTTCTATATTTCACATTTTCTGTTTTCTTTTAGCAAATCACACATATAAACAACGCTTTTAACGTGACCTTCGGCGTCGCATTTAAAGTAATAAGCATAAACTTTAGTTACACCTTCTAAAGCCTATCTTCCTTGTCTATAACCTAGTATTTTGTTCTCGGCAAAATCTCGTCGTGGTTACTTATTAACAAGTAAAGACTCCTCGCTTCCTCTCCCTCTGTCTCTTGCTCGAACACGTGGAACAATTAATCATCAATGTCAAGGCTCTAAACCCTTGATCCTATCGAATCAACCTACTGACATCAAGAGGTACAGTGAATAGGTGACCATGCGAATGAATGACGGCTTAAGCTGTTACGGGAGGGGACGTAATTAATCACAGAACGAGGGAAGGAAGGAATCGTTCTGTTGGTCATGACAGACAACACTTGGTCAAACTACTGCTTCACTGCCGTGAAATGACTAATGCATTAATCGTATATACCACTCCTCTCGGGCAGCAATCAAGACCTGTGCAATCTATCGCCAGGATTCTCGTCTATCTGTGTAGTTCCCAGGCCATCATTGCAATTGAGTAATTCAAAAAACATATAACTAATTCTGCAACGTTAAAACCTTCGGGATAATGTTAATTCATCATGAATATTAAAAACACCAATATATTCACTAACATACTATTTTATGTTATCTTATTTTCAACCAGGCTGAATATGAGACAGACATGCTTGTTTATGGCCTCTGGCGAGCGATGGCACATCAAGCTCGTGACCAGGTTCACTCGTCTGTTTTTTAAATCACACTGGAGTCAGACATAACTGTCACCATTTACCTGATGCATTCAAAGCCTTACTCTCTTTGGAAAATCAAAAGTACTGAAAAACTGCACAGGCACATTTAGAAGGGGTAGTTAAGATACTTGAAATCAATGAACTGCTTGTCAATCAATCCCAGAACGAAAATCATCAACAGCATTCGTTCAAACGTTCATTCCAACTCACCAGTAAACGTAGGTGAGCTCGGGCGGGTTGGCGTTGTACTGGCAGAAGATGAGGACGTCCATAGACTCGTTGACGGTGATGTTCTCCGGACTCACCCGCACGATGGGAGCGTCTGCCGGCACAACACACAGCGTTACCATGATGATAAAATAACTCAATAATGCAACAGTCTAGCCCTTCTAAACCACTAAGTTTATATATATATATATATATATATATACAGACAGATAGATAGATAGATATTTAGATAGATGGATATTGGTAAAGCTTCACTGTAAAAGGAGCATTGGAAAATAGCAGCGTTAGTGTACTCTAATACCTACCGGGAGCAGCATGTTGTTACTGTGAGCTCTTGTCTCCGAGTCAATCAATACCTTTGACCCACAGCAAACTATCGTATTCTCTGTCCTATGAATACTGCGTTTCTTCTGAATAAATGCTCACTTTCATAACACTAATTCTAATAGACTCTGAACTGCCCATATACCGCTACCTTGAAGAACTGACACTATTTACAGTACTAACAAGCAACCTAAATGATATATATCAAGGTTTACGAAGCCATATAGAACGTCTGCTCGTGTCTCCGGGCAGCGAAGTCTCATTCTACTCCCGCATCTCCGTGACCACTAACACGAAAACTTGGCTCATCCTTACAGCAACACAACTGACATTTTCACCATCTTCAACCAATGTTTCACCACAGCAACCGCCACAAGACACCCTATCCCCTCTCGTCACCACCACTACCACCACCATCACTATCACCACCTGCTGGCCCCCCTCTCACCGCCAAAACTTACAGTGGACGTCGAGGGTGACCGTATTCTCCATCGGCTCCTGGTTCCTGTTCTCCAGCACGACGTTGGACGCCTCGCACGAGAAGGTCTTCCCATTTTCGAAGCGCGTGACCTTGAAGTTCAGGCGGCTCTGGGTCTCGTACGTGCCGTCGGGCTAGAAAACGGAGTCAAGAAAAAAAAGGGAAGAGTTAGATTAATCATGTGTCCAGGGTGAGGCGGTCAGTGTTTTACGGAGATTGGAAAAGCGAACGCGTCAGCACCGGCTTCAGCGATCGCTTTCAACCGGGGGGGTTAAATTCTTTAATGCATCTTGCAAGGATTTGTTAACCAAAAGCTCTCGCTATGGTTATGTCTAACAATGTAGGCAAAACAAGTGATTTAACATGCAGGGGTTCCATATTCTTTTTTTTTTTTTTTTACTGGGATGTTTTTCGAGGAAGTAGGTTAGTGTTCAGAGAGTAAATCAATATGGCGAAATGATATGTTACTGACCTATATGGCACTATGTCTATAACCATTTGGTTGCGACGGTGTACGACCCCTGAGCACGACGGGACGACCCTCTGCAAATGCGACGGTGGCGTGACCTTTGACCTAAATCCCTAAGGGCCTTAATCAAAGAGGTCATGCAGTCGTGCCCAAGGGGGTTTTAAAGATCGCGGGTCATGCGTCATCAGCACTGAATGAGTCAATTAAGATTATTTGCAGCGCTTCATTACACGCCCAGGAAAATTCATCAACCCATTCCCTATGCGTATGAACTGTGACGTTAAGCGAAGCTTCACAAACCAAGCCGATGTGTCCACACACACAAGACACACAGACACACACAAAACACACAATCCCTTAAGCACGACGATACGACCTACTTGGATATCGTGACTCGTCTTATTACCCTAAAGGAGATGGTCAAACGTCAGACCCTTATAATCAAGGGCTGTACCGTTGTGCTCAAGGGCTGTACCGTCCTGTTCAAGGGCTGCTGTACCGTCGTGCTCAAGAGGTTACAACTTCCCTCAAGCAGGACCACAACGCCCACTCGTGAGGCCACAAATATCCTACATGCCATACTGCACTGAGAGAAGGGGGGGGGGGGAACCTGCTGCGCTCCGTCCGTATTGGGGTTAATCATGACGGTAGAATCCGAAGCCACACAGAAGGTGTGTGGAACGTCTCGTGAAATTCACAACAACATCAAGAGAATGAAGACACAAAACGCAAAGAGGAATCGTGACACAAAAGTCTTTTACCAACTTCACGCACTACGCAAAGATTATATATATATATATATATATATATA
>JAYMFT010286275.1:0-10421 GCA_038088735.1 Panulirus argus | reverse complement strand
ATGTGTGGTGCATATGTGTGCATGTATGTATATATGTGTGCATGCGGGGGGATGGGGTATTTTTCTTCGTCTGTTTCATGGCGCTACCTCGCTGACGCGGGAAACAGCGATCAAGTATAATAAATAAATAAATAAATAATATTTTATGTATATTATGGTGGCCTGCACAGGCACACAGTGCATAAAATCACTTATTATTATGCGCTATATTCAAATTATATTTATGTTGAGGGTGTCCCTACAGATGTTGCCAAGCGATGTGCAAGATTCTCATTACCGAAATTGAAAGGTGTGGAAAGGAAGAATTGTAGGATGCAAATGTTCGTACAAGCATCAGATGGAAAATCTAACTACATATTGGCAGAGGGAAATATAGATGTTTGTGTTGGGTTTAAGAACAGGAAGTGACATGTGAAGGAAGTGGTGAAAGTGAGAAAGTTGGCAAAAGAGGCCTCTATGCTGATATACTAAGAGATTTTGAGTGAAGAATGGCATAGGATGAAATATAAAAAGTAGGCCAATGGGAGAATAGTGGGTGGATTCAAGAAAAGCCTTACTTAAGTGTGCAGGTAAAGAGCATGGCATGCAAAAAATGGGATGTGGAAGTTTAAAAAAGGAAAATGAGTGGTGAAATGGAAGAGTTAAAGTGCTAGTGTACCTACAAGTACCTATGATGAGATTTAGCCAAAATGACAGTGTTAGCGTGAAGTGTTCACTGCACATCTTGCTGGATGTACAAGACTATTCATCTCAGCTGTGCCAATTGCATTACATAGTTATTGATTCTTGGTTCATTTGAGACTGATTTTAAGCATATGCTGAATTTTCTTTTAAATGTTTTTGTTGTTTTATCTTGCATATTTCTTATTTCTCCTGGTAGTACATTGAATAATCGTTCTAGCTACTTGATTGGGTTGCTATGTTTGATCAGGGAGTTGCTTAGACAATACCTGTGGTTTAGGAATGTAATTAACTGGGAGAAGTACAGAAAAAGTTTCAGTTAAAAAAAAAAGCTAAAACATAGGACAAATGAGAGATGGTGAACCAACCTATAGATGCCTATGACAAGATTTTATCAGTATTGTAGAGTGTGAGAAGTGCTCACCACTTGTGCATTGAATAATGTTCTAACTCCCAACTGCTTCTACTCTTCTCATTGCTTGTATTGCTTGATGTATAATATTATTTTCTTTCAATGGCTTCCTTTTTGTTATTTCAGTGTTCTTCAGATATTGTCTTCAACCATGAGTCTAATCTTTTGATTCTTTCTGCACTCAATCCATGAGTATATCTTAGTTCTCCAGTATTTAGGTATTGCATTAAATAATTATTCCAGCTTTCTTGTTGGGCAGTCATGTATCTTTGATGTCTATTGGGTGTATTTCCAGGAATTAAACTTGACTTAAAGATTCTGTACCTTCCTTGCTGGGATGATTTCAGTTTTATAGGATTGTTCTTTATTCCTTTTATTTGTTGCCAGGCATATATTATCATATATCTCTTGCTGTTTGTTGTTCCAGAGTGTATAGTTCCAGTGCTTCTAAACTTTTGTGTGAGTTTATATACTCCATATTGATGATTGTACTTGTGAAATGTTTCTGCAAATTCTCTACCTTGTTTATTTTTGTATGCTTTTCTGGTGACCATACAGTACAGCAGTATTCAGCTTTAGTTCATAAATATATATTATTAAACTTATTCTTCATAGATTTTCCATCTCTTGTTTCAGAAGTTCTCTATATCATCCTAATATTTTTTGTTACGTTGTAGGCTCTAGTCATGGACCTAAGTCCACACCAAGGCCAGGTCTTAATTGAAATATAGAGTTTAATGAAAGGGAGAAAGAAGAGAAAGGAAAAGTATTTATTCATTTTGGAGGAAGTGAAAAACTTGCCTTTTAAAAAGTGCCTGGTCATACTTATTGGGAAGGATATGAGAGGGTAGAGCATTCCAAAGTTTTAAGGTGTAGGAAGTTGTGTTGAGATGAGATGAAGATCAAATGAGAGAAGGAGCAGATTTGAAGGATGTTGAAAAATACAGTTTTAAGTCGTCGGCATATGAGTGCATTTGTTTTTTGTACAAGAAAAGAAATTGTTCATGAAAAGGAGAAAATGTGGAAGAGACATGACAGAACTTTGAGGGATTTCACTTTTGATGGAGAAAGGGGTAGAGGTAGATCCATCAACATGCACGGAGACAGATCAGTCAGAGAGGAAGCTCGAAAGGAAGCAAAATGAGGGAGGGAAGCTAAAAGAGGGTGGCTAAGAGATGAGGTTCAGATGCCACACCCTGTCAAAAGCTTTGGATATATGTTGGGAAACTACATAGGGTTCCTCTTAATTTTTGGGGGATGAAAGATAGGAAAGAATATCGCTAGTGGATCTGGCCTTCTAGAAAGATAGGAAAGAATATCACTGATGGATCTTGCCTTCTGGAAGTCATACTGGTGATAAAAGAGAAGACTATGAGATTCAAGATATTTGAGGATATGGGAGTTGAGGAGGGATTCAAAGACCTTATACATAGTAGATGTCAAAGTAATAGGACAATGTTAGAGAGGTTAGAATGGTCATGCTCCTTAGGGATGGAATGCATCAATGCTTGCTGCCAAGAAGAAGGAAAAGTTCTTGGTATAAACAGAAATGGAACAGGTGAGTTATCACAGGTGCAAGTTTGGAGACACATTCTTTCAGTACATGGGGATGGATGCCATCAGGTCCATAAGCCTTGCTTGTGTCCAGAGAGAGAAGCACTTTTTGGATGGTTTGAAAAGAGATTATTGGATGGGGCTCAGGATTAGTAAGAGGAGCCTCACGGGGTTAAGGAATATTAGAGTCGTCCAAGGTAGAGTGAGAGGAGAAAGAAGAACAAAAAAGAGTTGCTTTGTTTACAGTGGAGACAGCTATAGTACCATCAGAATGTAAAGTGAAGGAAAGGTAGAGTGACAGAAGTTGTCAGTGATGCCCTTAGCCAAAGACCTTTAAGACCTATTATTGGATGAGTAGGAGAGGTAATGCACTTCCTTTGAATATAGGAATGTTTTGCCTCTTGTATAACATAATTGCAATGTGTATGGACAGTGATAAATGCTGATTGAGAGTCAGAGAAAGGAGAGATTTTTCAAGCCTGATATGCCTGATCCCTTACCCAAATGATCTCAGAACAGGATTGGTTGAACAATGGTTTGGAAGAAGAGGTCGTCTTGGAGGAAGAGGGGATAATTGCTTCCATTCCTGCAACAATAACCTTTGCCATACATTTGATGGAGACAGAGGCATCACCAGAAGCACTTTAAAATGCTATCTCATCAAATGTGTTTCTTAAATTCATATTAGAGTGTTTATAGTAATTCGCAGATCCTTGATATTCACTTCACTCCATAATTCTTTTCTAATAGGATCTCTGTATGTAGGTGCTGAGATAATGTTGGTTGCCCCTTAACATATTTGTTCAAATTTCTCTTTGTTAAATCCCAGTAGGCTCTCTGCCCATTTGTATGTAAGATCCAGATTTCTTTTCGGCTTTTCCTGATATCATCTTCATTTTCTGTTGCTTTACTTAGTTATGTCACTTACAAAACTCCTGACTTCACTGTCTCTTACTACCTTAACTGTCTTATCAATATATTGATCAGGAAGAATATTGAAGCAAGAATTGTTTCTTGTGATACATCTAAAAGTGCATCATCTTCTTTAGACATGTTTCACTTTGTATTCTGAACTTTCTCTTAGTTTGAAATTCCTTTATCCATTTTTCTTTTTTTCTTTTTATGATTTGTCTCACAACTATTGTTTTGTAGCACTCCGTAGTTTACTTTAGCAAATGCTTATGTATAGTCAAGAAAATTGTGTCCATCCTTTTCCCACTTATTAGTCACTCATATATGTTCTTATAGTGAGCTAGTAGTGTTGTTTGTTTTTACCAGGTACCTATCAATGCTGTTCTTCGTTTCCGATTTTGCTTGGATTTAGTTGTTGTATTATGTACTTTGTTATTACTCTGTCAGATTCCTTCATTATTTGTGATGTTAGGCTGACTGGTCTGTGTTGTTTTGGCAGCACTTTGGTTCCTCTTTGATGTATTGATGTTATGTATGGCATTTTCTGTATTAGTGAACTTTAGGGAGAATAAGAAAATGTTGTGGAAGAAGTTGAATAGTGAAGGAAAACAAGAAAATGAGCAGGAGCAGCAGTAAGAAGTGTAGATCAAGAAATGAAACGGGCAAAGAAGATGGGAAAGAGAGATGGAGTTAGTATTTTGAAGGACTGCTGAATGTGTTTGATATCAGAGAAGGTAGATGTGGTGTGTTCAGATACAAGGTGGCATACAAAGTGAGAGAGTCATGTTTAGTGTTATGGTAAAAAGAGAGGTTGTGAAAGCCTTGTATAATATTAAATGTGGCAGTGCAGCAGGTGTGGATGGGATTCCAGTTGTTTCTCGAGAAAGGGGTTGACATTGTCATTGATCAGTTATTCAGGTTGTTCAACATTTTTATGGACCAAAGTGAGGTGCCAGATGACTCATAAAATGAATACATAGTGCTTTTATATAAGGCAAGGGGTACAAGATAATGATACCAATGATTTTTTTCTTATAAGTGTTAGCTGTTTCTTGCAGTAGTATGGTAGCCCCAGGAACAAACAAAGAATGGCCTCCATTCACTCATATGCACCTTAGAGATGTCCTTAGAGATGTTACATATAATTCACCAAAACCAGAACCCTTTATACACTACCAGGCCCCATAGACCTTTTTGAGTTTCCTCGGACACTTTATGCTTCCTGGTTCTGTCCATTGACAGTATGTCACCCCCAGAATACCCTATTGCTCCAATTCACTCAGTCCCATGCATGCTGCACACCCACCTGCATGTTCATGCCCCAGACACTCAAGGTTTTTTACACTCCATCCTTCCTCTTACTCCTTGGGTTTCCCTTTCCTTGAGAGGGTGAAGGCATGTACAGAGCATCAGCTTGGGGAGGAGCAATGTTGTTTTAGAAGTGGTGGAGGATGTGTGGATCAGGTGTTTACTTTGAAGAATATATGTGAGAAATATTTAGAAAAGCAGATGGATTTGTATGTAGCATTTATGGATCTGGGGAAGGCATATGATGGGGTTGATAGAGATGCTTTGTGGAAGTTCTTAAGAATATATGATGCAGGAGGTAAGCTGCTAGAAGCAGTGAGAAGTTTTTATCAAGGGTGTAAAGCATGTGTTTGAGTAGGAAGAGAGGAAAGTGATTGGTTCCTAGTGAAGGTTGGTCTGCGGTAGGGGTGTGTGATATCCCCATGGTTGTTTAATTTGTTTATGGATGGGGCGGTAAGGGAGGTAAATGCAAAAGTTTTGGAGAGATGGGCAAGTATGCAGTCTGTTAGGGATGAGAAGGCCTGGGAAATGAGTCAATTGTTGTTCACCGATGATACAGCACTGATGGCTCATTTGAGTGAGAAACTGTTGGTGACTGAGTTTGGAAAAATGTGGGAAAGAAGAAAGTTGAGAGTAAATATGAATAAAAGCAAGGTTAGTAGGTTCAGCTGGGTTGAGGGACAAGTTAGTTGAGATGTAAGTTTGAATGGAGAAAAATTGAAAGTAAAGTGTTTTCGATATCTGGGAGTGGGCTTGGCAGCGAAGGTGTATCTTAGGAAGGTGGTGAAATGGATTATTGTCTCAGGAAGATGATGAAATGGACACACTTGTCTCTTGGTCTCTAGTGTAACCACTGAAACAGTTAGATATACTAACATAAGTAATATAAGCATTTATTCTTCCCTTTGAGGGACTGAAAGAGTTAGGATAATCTAAGATTATTGAGTATTTAATTTTATAACCCTAGAACCACTTTTAAGGGGCATCTGCAGTTCCAGACCCCTTTAGACTGAGTTCTTTGATGACATTGTATTCCTTTTGTCCGTTGACAGTGATACAACCTCACTAAAGGGAACTTTCCAGTTGTGTAAGGTAACCTCATGAAAGAATCTGGTAATACCAAGATTACTGGTCTCTGTTGTGAACAGATTTATAAAGAAAAAATTGTGAAATTGATCAATTTGATACAGGAGAAAAGTATGAAAAAGAAAAGAAAAGAATGTGTATGAAACCATATATAATGTAAATTAGTATTCTGTACAAAAAAAGGAAGCTACAGATAGTGAGGTATACAATATAATCAGTTTGATGTGACCATCATCATAAACATCAAAGAAACAAAGAATGAGATAATATCAGCAATTTATAATCAGTAAGTAAACTTGACAAAAGAATGTGATGGAATATCAATGAACCTCATAGAAAAGACAAAGAGATCAGTAACAAGACCATTGATGGTAATGATGATACTGTAGTACTGGTGCACAATGCCCTGCCTGGGAAGCTTGGGACCATTGGGTTGCCAATTTTGAAATTTTTTGGTTTGGGGAAAACATTTCTAGGCTGGCATGAAACGTGGAATGTACATAGTACAGATATATTTACATGTTAAATGGGGGGGATTAGGGACCAAAGACCTCCAGTAGATAAAAACACGTGGTTATAGTCAAGTCCACCACCACCTCAAACTTAATTGTTGCTTGTACAGTAAAGAGGTATTCCTTGTTATAGCACCTTATGCATCCCTCTTTCATGGGTCCTAACAGTGGTTTTTTGAAAGTGGCATTTATGATGGGTTTGTTGGCAAGTTAACTGTTTAAGGGAGGATAGTAGAGCATATCTGTACACATCTTATCACTATCATCTTTATTAGAACATGCCATGCTGTATGTGTAGATTAGGTCTTCCCTTGAAATATTTAAACTAGCCTGAACTTGTTTTAAAATTTTCAGTGGTAGGTGATTCACCTTCTTGATTTCGTCTTCAGAGAGACTCCTGGCTTTCTCTTGAAATATATCTGTACTTAAAGGAACTCTCCTTTGGTTTTAATCATCAGTCCAAATACTCAGTAAGTTCCATTTTCTCCATCACCAAACTACAAGTTAGAGGCTTCCACTCTTACCACTCACTTTTTTTTTTTTTTTTTTTTTTTTTTTTTTGCACACTAGATTCCCCAAAGCCCACAGAATTTGCAGCATTACTTACCTGGCACCTTCATGAAGATGCCTTTGCACATTTGATGTAACTTCTATATTACTTGTAGACATAGTAGCGGGAGTTAAAGGCTTTTTCACTTGGGCTTTAAATGCAAAGTATTTATGATGCCAGTACTTTATAAAAGATCCAGTTACTACACATCAGTTGTTCATATTCAAAACAATTATCTAAGCACTGTATTGTATATGGTATATCAGTTACCATCATTTTAATAGAAATCTGTAATTTCAATCATTTAACAAATCATTAGAAGACTATTGAATGAGTTTTTTAATTATGAACTTTAAAACACTGACATTTAAACACAAACTTTTAAAGTCAAGTCATTCATGAATGAAATTTAGAAATTCAAATTGTTTCAGCCCCTTCTTTGGGAATGGCACTGTGGTGGTGGATTTCTTGTTACCATATTGAATACAAAGTTTCTTCTCAATGTATTATGTTTTTTACTTTAAGAATGTAGTCTGTGATTACGGCATTTGAATAAAAATAATGTACATAACAGTACTTTGCATTGATTTCATCCATTCTTTTTAACATTTATGGTTAATTGTACCAAATGCTTATATTGTGTGTTATGCACTTTTAGGTCACTGCTCATATTTTTATCATTTCTAACACAGTTTGTTTCTTTTATCCTCCCCTTCTATGCACTACAAGTATTCTCTGAAAGCTTATTAATAATCATATCTTAAATGCATTTGTGGAAGTTTTTAGGAAAAAGAGGAAATTATATGGATTGGAAGAAGTGGCAATAGTGAGTGAGCTTCGAAAAAGGCTCATTTTTGAAGAAACCAGGAGAGATTACGTGAAGAATGGCAAAAGGGGAGTAGGTAAAAAATGAAAGTACATAAGGAATCAATGCTTTAATGCAGAGGACAAGTATATGATGTGTGGGCATGTGAGAAAGGGTAGTGAGTATTGGGAAGAGGAAGTAAAGTTGTTAGTAAAAGAGAAAAGAGAGGTGTATGGATGTTACCTGCAGGGAAGAAGTGTGAATGACTGGGAGATATCTAACAGGAAGCAACAGGCCAAGAGGGAGTGCAGGGGCTGAAAAAAGGGCAAATTAAAGATGGGGTGAGAGAGTATCAGCAAACTTCAGAGAGAAAATCATTTGGAAGCAGGTGAATAGTGTGAGGAAAGCAAGGGAACAAGTGGGATCAGCAGTGATGGAAGCAGATGGGGAAGGAATAAGAGACAAAGAGGGGATTGAATGAGTATTTTGAGGAAGTGTTGAATTCGTTAGATGAAAGGGTGTCAAATAAGAGGTTTCTTGGTCATGGAGGTATGTGAAACTAAAGAGTTGGCAAATGGTTTCATGAAAAGAGAGGAGGTGGTGAAAGCCTAGCATAAGATGAAATGTGGCTAGTCCACTAGAGTGGATGGAATTGCAATTGAATTTTTCAAGAAAGAGCTGGGCATATTGTTGATTGGCCAGTTAGGATTTTTGTTGTATGTTTGGTTCAAGATGAGGTGTCTGAGTATTGATTGACTGTAATAGTATTGTATAGAGACAAGGGGGACAAAAGTAATTGTTTAATTACAGAGTTTAAGTTTGTTGAGTGTACTTGGTAAGTTGTATGAGAATGATGATTGAGAGGGTATTGCATGTTCAGAGCATCACATTATGAAACATGTATAGACTCAGCAAAAATATTTTGGTTAATACTATTTGAAAGAAGGCTTTCGTTGGTTATTTGGAGACCAGATCCTATCATATGCTTAAGGTGGGGATATTGTATTTTAGGATTATGGTACAAGCTCAGAAGTCAGATGATATAAATTGCCACCTCACTTATGCCATGGTATATTGCTCACTGTCCTTGTGTTTAGTGATATTTTTCCTTTACCATTAACTAACCATGGGTCCTAAGAAGAAGTTGTTCCAGAAAGAAAAAGGGCTATATTCTTTCATGGAAGCAAACAGTATGTCTACAAGTGAGATTTCAAGACACACAAGGAAGGTTAAGTTCACCACATAGACATGTTTTTCTTCCTTCTACTGTCATCCTTCCATGGAAAGTAGGGTCTGGTTGACCTGGGAAGACCAGTAAGCTGACTGATAACCTGATATGTATGGGTTTTTCGACTCCTCATGCTTCATTAAGTTATTAGTTACCTTACTGGTTTTCATAGGTTAAGCAGACCCAGCTTTTCAGGTTAGGATGCCATGAGAAGGGAGATATAAAAAGTGTCCAGATGATGAACTTCACCCTACCAGTACATCATGAAATCTCACTTTTAGACATTTTCTCGCTTCCAAGCCAGAATATGGTCCCTTTTTTCTGGGACAACCTCTTAGGAATAGAAATAGTAAAAATATCACTAAACATAAGTGTAGTGCACAAAATTGTACCCCTCTCTCCACTTTTAGTACAATACCGAGGGGTAACTGAGGTGGCAAAGCATATCATGTGACTGCTAAGACTGTGCCATGTTTCCAGAAATACACATCCCCACCTTAAGCAAGTACAGTAATAGGATTTTCTCTGTAAATATAACTTGATGCATAAAAGCCTTCATTCCCTATTTGCTGAGTTGGTCTGTGATGCAAATTACACCTCCCTGCTGGCTGATGATGCTGTATGTGTCATTGAGAGGAGTTTTGTTATTTCTTGATTAGGTTATATGAGGAGCAAGACTTCCTTTACTTGAGGATACATGCACACAGAGCATCAGGCCAGCTAGTTTTGGGAGGTATCTTCTTGTTTCCCCTGGGTGAGTGGGGATTTAAGTGAGTGCAGCATCCTGTACTTTCAGGATCTTATAGCTGTCATATTTTTGTTGATGCAGTATGCATCATAAGCCAGCAAAGCAGTTGATTTTGCTAGGGAGTTGGAATGAAGGCTGAAGAACAAGGGGTGTTCCACAACTTAGTGAAGTGCTGAAAAAATGAACAGATAGAAGGTGATTGGATGATTGTGCATGTGTTTGGAAATTTGTTGTAGCAATGGAATGAACAAGTATTTGAGATGGGTTTCTTGTGATTCATGAAATTTAGATGTAGATTTGTCATGAGCGAGAGATAGAGTTTGAGGGAGAAAGTTAACAAAGGGAGTTGTTAATATGTATAAGCTAGAGCAGTGGTTTTCAACCTTTTTGCTGTGACAGCCCATTTCAGTTTATTATTTCCCCACCCAAGAATAAGACAGATTATTCATGATTTGGTATTAATTAAGCCAAATTACTAGGGTAACTAGCAGAGTAAAACGACTCGGGTTAATAAATTTTTTCAAAAAAAAAAAAAAATATATATATATATATATATATTATTATTATTATTATTATTATTATTATTATTATTATTATACTTGATCGCTGTTTCCCGCGTCAGCGA
>JAYMFT010286264.1:0-10421 GCA_038088735.1 Panulirus argus | reverse complement strand
GACGTGAGCAAGCTCCTCGTCTACCTTAGCCTTCACTATGTCGGCAAGCTCATCACCAACAGCAGAAGCCATAATTACAGCCTGGTGTAAACTGAAGGTACAGAAGTCTGCCTCAATAGAGCGAGTCTAGCAAATAGGTGGCAGTAGCCGTCGTCTGCTTGTTTACATCTAGGGAACCAAGGAAGGGCAAGAGATGTAGGTCTTTTACCTTATGTGTGTTTGTGTGTGTAGCATGTCTCATTACATGAATGACCTTAAGAGTGTTAGTGAAAAAGTAAAAAGCACTTCAATAAATGTGGAAAAACATCTTTCATTTCAAAACACTGGGCAAGAGTTGAGGATATATTTACATGATTTTAGAGACTGCATATACCAGATCTACCTCATCAAATACCCCATAGAGAAAAATTCTAAAAATGTTTAAGGAATTTCATTTAGGTTATCAGGAGTTGAAAACAGTGGGAATTTTTTGCTTGTTTTGAAAAACAATGAAATGTATGAAAACTTACAAACCATAAGACAACTTACATGAAATACAAAGCTAAATGCTTCTTTTTTAACTAATTCCTTTTCCTGCTTTCACAGATCCCTTGCTATCATGCACAATGCAATGAAATAAAAGCCTAAGACCCATCACCTATCCTCAAAGACTACTCCATGTCTTTCTTTGACTACTTCAGCCCACTGAAAACATAATGCCCCACATATTACATCGCTATAACTCACTTTATAACCCCTACTATCTTTTACTGTATGCATTCCCTGTGAATTTCCACTCCTTGATTACAGGTAATCAATAAATAGTTAACCTTTATCATTCTTGGTGGAATGTACCAGAACACTTATCTTTGTCCCACATGCCTTGTAGAAAGGCAAAGGGGACAAAAAGGAAGGTGGAAATTATAAGTATGTTTGTCGAGTGTACCTAGAAAAGTGTATGGGAAAGTGGTGATTGAGAAGGTGGTAGCAAACACAAGAACATTATTAAGGAAGAACAATGTGGCTTCAAGTGTTTTGCTTGGATAAATTTGTGTGAAACTGAAACTGGAGAAATAGTAAACGGTATGTGGCATTAATGGGCCTGGAAAAAAATCATAACAGGGATGACAGAGATGTCTTGTGGAAAATGCTACATGCACCAGCTTTGCCATCATAATCTCATCATAGGTACTCACAGGTATGTACTCTATTAACACTCTCATATTTTCTCCCATAGAACTATCTATACAATCTAACACATCTGGTTTTAAAACCTCCAGTCCATTTTCCTCTAACATCCTACATCTTAAGCTTGTTATACACAATCCTTACATATTCAAGTAAATCTTAAACTAAAGCCTACAACATGCATACATTATTTAATCCTCTCATATTCCCCTCCCCCCATTCAAATGTGTATCTCATCAGAAGCAGTTGCAATGCACCACAATGTATGGCACCTATCAAAAACAAGAAAAGCTACATCAATAATTCTATCTTATACCTCATAACAACTTACCACACCAAGCTCAGCAGTAGCAGGACATGAGGAAAGGGCAGCAACGGGTCTCTTGATAATGGCTGCCAAACTTATAGCATCTGGTACGGCACACACAACTTTTACAGAAGCACTAACCTGAGGGTGCATCATCAACCGAATTAATACAATATCATATTCTTTCTTAATCACACACTGCCAAATATATATATATATAATATATGATAAATTGCATGGCCACGTATAAGCATTTTCTGTACTATAGTAACCAATATTTGTCACACATTACACACTCAAAACAATTTTTCTCATAGTATAAATTTCTTTTATATTTGTTTGCTGTCTTCTACCTCAGCAAAGTAGTAGAAAGAACAGACAACTGAGCTTTTGAGAGAAAAATAAAAATCTTCTCCTTGTTCATCTTTTGAAAAGTAATAATGGTATAGTAGCTATCATACCATCAAAAATATCCATCTTTGTCCTCACATACAATGACCTCTCTGTTTACACACTTCAAGTCACCCAGGACTTTAGCTCCTTCAACCAACCCATGGCCCACTTTAGCTTCCACAGTTCCATTAGAAGCCACGTCCACTTAAGATATCTAAAATATTCCATTTCCTCCTGGTTCCCTCCATTCAAACTCACACTCCAATTAACCTGCTTCTTTACACTCTTCCAAACTCAGACACCAGCTTCTGCAGTTTCTCACTTGAATTTGTCACCAGTGCTGTGTCATTAGCAAACAAAGTTGCAACTGACTTAGCTCCTAGCAACTACCCCCAAAGAGACTGTATACCTACCCATCTTTCCAAGGACCTTGCATTCACTTCCTTCACCTTCCCAACCATACACAAGTCAAACAGACATCACACATCCCTGCTGCAGACCCACTTTTACCAGGAAATGCCCATCCTTCTCTCTACTCACACACACACATCTTTACCTCTTGAGAAACACTCTTCACTGCTTCTCGCAGCTTTTCTCCCACACCATATATTCGTTAACATCTTCCACAGAGCATTTCTATCAACCATCACATGCTGTCTTCAGATCCATAAAAGCCAAAAAATTGTTTCTCTATGTCTTTCTCATGCAGATTCTTCAAAACACACAGATTCTTCAAAGTCAACATCTGATCCGCACCTTCTCTACCACTCCTGAAGCCACACTGTTCCTCCACAGTCTCATGCCACCACCCATTTGATCACAATTCTCTCATATAACTTATCAAACTTATACCATTGTAATTTGAACATTCACTTTTATCACCCTTGCCTTTATTCACTGGTATAATATACGTATTCTGCCAATCTTCAGACATCTCACCATGTATGCCTTAAAAATCTTAACTAACCAATCAACAACACAGTAGCCTCCTTTCTTGAAAAATTCAAATGCAATCCCATCTGTAAAAGCTGCTTTCCACACCTTATCTTATGGAAGGCTTTTATCACCTCTTCTCTTACCACTAAACCCCTAATCATGACTCACTTCATATCCTTTCCTGAACCAAACACCCTACATCTGCCACCCCATCATTGATCACACTCAACAATCAATCAAAACACTCACTGCATCTCCTCTTCATCTAATATCTGTCTGTTACCATTTCTCCATTTGCCCCCTTCAATGATACTTCCATTTGTTCTCTTCTTTTCCTCAAACTATCAACCTTCTTCCAAAATTGAGGGTTGGACCTGTGGCAAGCATCTGGCTGCTACTTCCTACAGTTTCTGTTTGGAGACCAGCCACTTAAAGAGTGACTGACTTGATACCTCCATCCTTCCCTGAATGACAAAGCTGTGGCATTTTTTTCTTCTTTCATCTTTGCCTCTTCCTATAACCACTTCTTCCTGTAAGAATCAGGTTTATGAACACCTGAATCTGAGAATGTGATGTGCCTTTCTGTCTAGCATGCCTATAAACTTTACAAATGAAGGAAAAAATAGCCTGGAAAATAGGTGGAACATGTTCTTAAGTCTGGGTAAAGTCTACAAATGTCATACAGATTAATAATCCCAGAATCAATTAAACAGCTGCCATTCAGAATATTTGACTTACTAACTTCTCCAATCTTAAAGCTGAGGAAAAAGGAAACATCAAGCTAAGATGTGAACTGATAGAACCACTTATGAGTTAAACTGGGTTGAGTGCCACCTCCTGAGAATGAAGGGGTATTAGCACTAATTTAAAATGGCTGTCTATATTTTGTTTCCATGACTTTTAACATGAATTTCATCATCCTATAAACTGAAGATAGAACCAGTCACTTTGTTATGGCAGTAAAATATGCGTGATGACTTTCCAGCTACACCTTTACAAGGTTATATATCTGAGGATTTAGTACTGAAAAATAAGGAATCTGTGTGCTGTAAGCAGTATGATGCAACAGTGTGGAACTAATACTACAACATCATTACAAGATGAATCCTGACTTACACTTCGAGGATTAACAAGTGTTGGGGATGGACTGTTTCCTACAGTCACAGTAACTGTGAACTCTCCAAGATCAAGGCAAAATACTTCCACAGCATGAAGGTCTGAATGTTTCTTTACTCCACTCAGAAGCTTTACTTCTACTTTTTCTTGATCATCAGCTTCCACTAAAATAAACATTGAGACAAAATCAAAGTTTAAATCTGACTGTATCAAATCCCTAACAAACTGTCAGTAAAATTCTTTTCAGTCAAGATAATAACTAACAACATCATATAACTAGGTAAGGCAAAATGTGATAGCTTTTCATTCCTGAGGCTTACTGTAAAGATCCTCACTTGGTTTCTTATTCTCTTCCTACTTTTAGAAGGTAATAATTCAAAAGGAGAGGATTCCCAGGCCCTGTTCCCACACCTCCTAGTCACCTTCAACAAATAACAATAAAAATAATTTATGAAAGTTGTAATGAGAGAGCATCAGCAAACTTCAGGGACAATACAAATACATGTATTTTGAAAGGAACTGAACAATGTGACAAGAACAAGAGAGAGCAGATGGATATGCCAGTGAAGGGGGCAGATGGGTAAGTGATAATGCAAGAAAGTGGTGAAATGAGAATAGAGTGAGCATTTTGAAGGACTGCTGAATGTGTTAGATGTTAGGGTGATATATGTGAGGTATCTGAGGTATTGGAGGTATTGGAAGCAAGAGACTCATGGAAATGGTGAAAAGACTTGGTGAGTGCCTTGAATAAGAGGGGTGGTAAAGTGGCTACAGTGGATGGGAATGCAGTTGAATTTTTCAAGAAAGGGAGTGACTGTGCTGTTGATTGGTCAGTTAGAATTTTCAATGTATATATGGCTCAAGGTGAGGTGCATGACGATTGACACAAGGGGAACAAAACTTTGTCACTTGAGTGAGTAGGGGTAGATGAGGGTTAGCGGTTCCAGGTGAAGGTGGGTCTGCAGTATGGGTGTCAATGAAACTTTCAATGGCATCGCCCCAGCCACTTCATATACCCTGGACAAGTCCTATGACAGCAAGTAGCCTCGTGTATACCACATCACTCTAATTCACTCTATCCCATGCATACCTTAAACCCTCTCTTTCCATGCACTTTCCACTAAGCATAAAGGAGACATAAAGATGAAGTGGGATGACAGATGTGACTATGAGAATGAATAAAGAAAAGGTACAAAGGAGAAGAACCATCACCAAAGTGTTCATGGAGGAAAAATTAAGCCTAACCTTTAACTTCATGAGAAGAGGGTTTTGAGATCCAAGGGAGAGGGCCTCCTGTGAAGAGTACTATTCTAGAAGATCCCACAGCTAACACTGTTTCCCCAGATGCTGGATTGCTAGGATGAAGAGGCCTGAAATGAAATAAAATATAAAGGTTTGAAATTATGGCATATCAGAGAAGACTATCATTACAGTGATGAATGAAGTCTTGTCAGTCAGTTACTTTAACAAAATGATTATTTTTTTTTAATTCACACTACTTTCAGTTCTTGTTTCTTATTTAATTTTCTTCATACATATTTGCCATTTCCAGCATTAGCGAGGTAGTGTTAAAAACAGAATACTGAGCCTTTGAGGGAAAATCCCCACTTTACCCCCTTCTCTGTTCCTTCTTTTGGAAAAGTAAAAACTGGAAGGGAGGATTTCCAGCCCCTCCGCTCCCTTCCCCTTTAGTCACCTGCAACACACAGGGAATACAGAGGTAGAATTCTTTCTCCCCTACCTTAGGGATAATATATATATCCAGGTTTATAAATAGCTAAGTATTACATTTAAGCCCTATTAAATTCTGTGAGGTTTAGAGATACTGATTAGAGTAAGGCCCCTATTTAACAAACCTGAAAGTAATGGATTTCAAAAATAGCAAACCAAATCAGCCAATGCCAATTTTTGTCTATGCAGTCAGAACAAGCTTAAACTGTCTCAATTGTTTTAAATTAGCTTACAGTTCCAATTGGAATAGGCATCAGGGATACAGAGAGATCAACAGATAGATCCACTTTACTTTAAACTTTCTGTATCTAGTTACCTAAATGCAGCAACCATGGTTGAAACAGCTAGTTCACCAGTAGAGCTTTCATATGAAACCTTAACTTCAGAGAAGCCTGGAGACTTTCCTATAACTTCTACTACTGCACAGGAACTCTTAATGATGGGATTCTTTATATCTGAAAAAAAAAGAAGAAAAAGAAAAAAAAAAATGAATTTTGATATCAGGACTAAATGAATTCACAGATTTACTTATTTTCATACGCACAATTATTCTTTTTTAATGCATTTTGCTGTTTTCCACACTAACAAGACAGTGTAAGGAACAGAAAAAGAAATGGCCTCATTTGCTCACATCCACTCTAGCTGTCATGCATAATGTTCTGAAATCCCAGCCCCACCATCCACAACCAGGACCTACAGACTTATCCATGGTTTTCCCCTACTGCTTCACAATCCCTAACTTAGCTCACTGACAGCATGATGTACCCTGTAAACCACATTGCTCTAATTTGCTCTATCCCTTTCATACCTTACATCCTCCTGAATTTTTGTCTTTCACTTCCTCCAAAATTTGAAAATACATTTCCTCATCGTTTTCCTTCATTAATCTCCTTATATTTCAGTTAAAGCCTCATCTTGATGTGAACATTTGTCCATGACTGGGAAAAAAAAGGTGAACAAACATCTACTAGTATTGTGTTTTATGACAGTTAAAGGGGATGAACCCTCATGGATATACCTTATTATGGTGTGAGTGTGTGTGTTAGAGTATGTTTTCATCCCAACAAGCTCAAAGCATTCTGCCCATACATGAAGAATTAAACTCTCATGATTAATAAAAATATATATTTATGTCACCATATATATCAACATAAAATGAAAAATATTTAACAAAAAGCAATTCACATGTAGGTCTAAATAAAACTAAAAATATAGGGTTCAAAAGGAAAATATGTAAAGGTATTACCTACTTAAAAAGTGATAAATTTTCATAACTAACCTGGCAGTGCAGTAAAAGACTGCTCTTCTGGCTCCACTTTCAGTGGCAATTTGTGACAAACAGTGAATGGTACCTGGGTGCCATCCCACTGTGTATATGCTGCTACATGAAGGGGAAGCCTTGTTTCAACTTCTGCCTCAACAACACTCTCGAGCAGTGCCAAACCTACTGCCTCTACAATATGGATCTGTGCAATAATGACATGAATATAGTAGTTGCTAAAAGTAGAGTAAAATATGAAAAAGAAGAATGATTATCATCATTGAAAAGCAAGGAAAATGCATACAAGAATTCTACACACCTATGTAATAAAATATTCACATCCAATATGAACACATAAATAGGAAAAGGAGAGTTAGAAGCAAGTTGGCATCTGATCATATTTTGAATTCAATGGAGTGGAATTAGCACAAAAATCCTCCATAACATCACTCATCTCCATCCTTTTTTGCATCAGTCCATGTCCAGTGCATCAAAATGAAATGTGAACTTCCACACTAATAAAAGAGCTTCTTACTTTTTCTCTCTATTCACTTAGTTGAATCATCAACTCAGACCAGGGTATTCATTCATATCATTATCACACACTAAATGCTTAACATAACATATTAAACTTCAAATTAACTCTTAAGAATGAAGAAGTTATTTATCAAAAATTAGAAAAATTCTTTCCTCTATGTATAAGATTATCATTTCTACTCAGACCTTTGGGGTTTTAAATATTCTGTAATCAAATAAGCTTAAAATGCTTTTCTAATGTCATTTTCATATACAATGAGCTTTCTAAAATAATAAAAATTGAACTGTTTTTCTACTAAATTATTTTTAAATTAAATTAGTGACTTTTGTCATGGCAACCTCCTTGATGGAAGTTCCCAGAGACGTTGATTGATAGATATAATAGAAAGGAATGCTAAGGAGTCACTCTCTACCAACCTCAGCAGTATCTTTGTTGTGTGGATTAATCACCATGGAGGCAGTGACTAAAACAGACCCCTGAGATTTTGTTTTGCACACACCCATTTGCGAGACTCCAAGTACTTCTGTATTGTTGCTGCTCCAAAGCACACTGCCAGACCCACCCCTTACCTGAAATAGCATAAACAATTTGAATGATTTAACAAAGAAGGTGACAAAGAAGATATTCATGTCAGAAATGGAGGGGACAAGAGAACGGGGAGACCAAACTGGAAATGGAAGGATGGAGTGAAAACGATCTTGAGTGATCAGAGCTTCAATATGCATGAGGGTGAATAGCGTGCACAGGATAGATTGAACTGGAACAATGTGGTATACAGGGGTTGACATGCTCACTACAGACACAACCAGGGCATGTGAGACAGCTGAGGGAAACCAGAGAGAGGTATATGGGGCCTGGTTGTGGATAAGGGGTTGTGGTTTCCATTCATTAAAATGACAGCTAGAGAATGGATGTGAGCAAATGTGGCCTTTACTCCTCTGTTCCTTGTGCTACACTGTTAATGTGGAAAACTACAAACAAGTACAAATGAAAACTATATAATCACAACAGTATATCACAAAAATTCTATCAGTCATTAAGACAAACACTATGCATGGAAGTATGTAACAAAAAAGTGAATTCCATGTTAATGAAATTGACTGATGCTGATAAAATGCTTGAATATGTACATGCGTTAATGAAAACTATAAATGTTACCTCTCATGTCTAAATCTGAATTGAGAAAGTTTCTTACTGTTAAGTTGAGACTATAGGTAGGTTGTGTGAGTGGATCCCAAGGGAAGACCGTACGTGGAGGTATCACAACAATGGGCTCAAATATTTCTAGCTCCTGGCTGGCCTTCAAGGGTGGACTAATCTCCAAAATATTACCATCCACTTCCACAGCTGATAGAGTTGCCTGTGAATGAAACACTAATTACTGTTAATATATAATGATATTAAAACTTTGCTCAACAGACATTCATTACTGCTGTGACAAACAGATTTTTATGTACCAAAATACACCAACTTTCACTAGTTATTGATACAACTTTCATTAGATACCAGTACTTGCATTAGTAAGATATATCATTACGAATATCAATATTCTTTCAGTAGTAAAGGAATGTATTGTCTCCAAGACTGTTCACCATTCTAATAGCAGCAAGTGTGAATGCAAGAAATATAAGCAGTAAAGCATGGCTATAAAAGTGAATAAAAAATTGAATGTTGATGATCATAACATCAGGAATGAGAGACCAAGCAGTAATCTATTAAACACCTGATGAAATTGATAATGCATACACACTGAAGTACTTCAGATGATACAAATATAACATTGCTATCATATGTTTACTTAATGTGACTCATATTCATCTGATTTTCTTTACACCTATTATGGAAACGTATTGCTATATCTCCTTGTTAAATTTGGTTCTATATGCTCTGACCATTTCATGTTGATCAAAGCTTACTTCAACTTTCATTTTTTTATTAAGCCAAGTTTCTGACATATCAATTAAGATTTATTTGTCATCCTGCTTTCTTCAATTCTACAAATTCAGCAGAAAGTAAAGCAGTCTGAAGAGACATACTGGTCTTCTCAGCCCTACCATATCTAATGTAAAAACATTTATTAGTCATGCTAAACTGGATATAACAGAAGACAGCAAACAAATAATCTACTGACAGGTGCTGTTAACAGCAATGCTAAGGGCTACCAAATTTATGATTAGCGTGTAATAAGACAGAAACCATTTTTCTACATATTCTACAAAGAAGTCTTGGATCACTGGTTCAGGCAATGTGGAAGACAATGCATTTATTCATATATGCTCTGGGCATGATGAAAGGGATAGTTAAAATCTAAAAATTTAAATAAAAGTGTATGCTATATCTCATACTTCGATCAAGATTCTTATCTAAAAGATCTCTAGTGACAAAACAAAAATACAGTATCAACACTACCACCAGTTTTCAGCTACGCATGTGCAATAGTTCCCATACACTTTTTCATCCAACTGAACCAAAGCATTGTGTAAAACTACAAGAAAAACATACCTGAATCTTTGTATTTCCTATCTTGTGGGGCACACCATATACATAAGAGCCATTCTTGGAGACATATTCTGAGATGAAATACTCAGATGGTATTGTCGTCTTCATTACAATATTCTGAAAGAGAAATTAAGTATATATAGGCAAATAGACAACAAAAAACCTAAAATGTTGGTAAACCCCAAAGTGTCAACCAAGTACATCCTATCGACCAAGACAGACACTTCATAGAAATAAAAATGTGAGGATGAATGAACCCCCTCTACATTTAATTATCATTTGGCTTTCTTTTACTGCAGTGTTACAGTGATGACAGACAGACATATAATACATTACTGTTTGACCTGGTGCTACAGTATCTAATAGGAAATGTCAAATCATATATATATATATTATTTTTATTTATATTTTATTATACTTGATCGCTGTTTCCCGCGTCAGCGAGGTAGCGCCAGGAAACAGACGAAGAAAAA
>JAYMFT010286253.1:0-10422 GCA_038088735.1 Panulirus argus | reverse complement strand
AAGTCCACATCAAGGCCGGGCCCTAATTGAAATATAGAGAGAGTTGAGAAATTGGGAAAAACAGACAGGGAAAGTATAACCAAACCAAAGCTAACCTAACCTGACCAAACATAACGAAACACATTTCTGCCTAACCTAACCTAGCCTAACTTAGCCAAGCCAAACCTAACCTAGCCTAGCCTAGCCTAACCTAGCCTAACCTAACCTAAGCTAACCTAACCTAACCTAACAACCATAAATAAACATAACCAACCGAACCTTTAACTAACCAAGCCTAACCAAAATGTAATACACCATATATAACCAAACCGAACTCTAACCTAACCTATAATTACGAGAGGCGAGGTGTTGTGGCCCGCTGGTGCAGGCCCGGAGCGAGCGGAGGCAGCCTGTGTGCGCGGGCTGGATGGAGGAGGTCAGTGTTGCAGAGTGGCCGGGATTATAGCCATTTATTTCCCCTGACGTTATGGATTTTGTTGGACACACTGCTGTCTGTTGTCTTGCCAGGTGCGTTGTGGCGGGGGAGGGGGTGCAGGCGCTCTACCTGCAGTCCACTGAACGCGCACCACACACACACACACACACACGCCTTTCTTTCACTGCGTCGGATTGAACGCCTCGCTCAAACACGGCGTTCTGTCCACTGCAGTGGACGAGAACGCACGCACACCCCCCCCCTACCTCAGAAGACACGTTGGAGGGGGAGGTGGGGTGATATGGGGGGGTGGGAGGGTGTTTGCACCTCCTCCTCCTCCTCCTCGGCCAGGGTTAAAAATAGTTTAATCCCTCCAATAGATCGGCGTGGCATGAGCTGTGACGGGCCTGCCGGCCGGCCAGCCTTGGCCGGGTTCGTACGCCGCTCTGAGTCATACCGCCTCCTCCTCCTCCTCCTCCTATGTCTGTCTGTCTGTGTTTCTCTCTCTCTCTCTCTCTCTCTCTCTCTCTCTCTCTCTCTCTCTGTATCGAATCCTCAATTCTCATATTTCTAGTTCTTCTTTTTAATCTAAGGCTCCCGGTTGATGGGTGTTGAAGTGTAACGTTATATGGCGAGAATTGGCCGTATAACGACACAGATCGTCGACCTTGTTTCTTTTTTTGGTGGTTCTTGATGACGTACGTGAAGCACTTTATTGCCGCCGAAGGGAGGGGGAGGAGGGAAATGTTATTCATAGTAATGAGGGTGATAGGGGTGTGAGGGGGGGGAGGAGATTCACGTGTGGTGCAATGAGGCGTGTATGGTGGTTCCTTCCCCCCCCCCTCTCCCCACACATTACCCCCTTGTGCTACACCCCACCGCCCCCCTCACTACCCCCTCAACCACCACCATCCCACCCCCTCCTCCCCCTCCAACCATGCACCTCCACCCCCTTTCCCCCACCTCCCACCACCACCACCACCTTCCTCCCCTCCTCATCCTCCTCCTCCTCCTCCCCCCCCACCACCACCACCACCAGCACCCCCCCCCTCCCTCCCCCGGCGTCACAACAGGGTGGTGGCAGG
The DNA here is from genome assembly GCA_038088735.1 of Panulirus argus. Taxonomy (NCBI): domain Eukaryota; kingdom Metazoa; phylum Arthropoda; class Malacostraca; order Decapoda; family Palinuridae; genus Panulirus; species Panulirus argus. The sequence continues at coordinate 8,922 of JAYMFT010286253.1, read as the reverse complement.
CGGCGCCAGTATCGCGGGGCGCCCGGTAGTGGCACCACGCCTTCAGGGGGTAACCACGCACTCCCCTGCTGCTGCTGCTGCTGCTGCTGCCCTCTCCAGCACGCACGAACGTACACACACACACGCACCCGCACGCACGCTGGACGCCGGCCAAGTTTAAAGTGTGTGTTGTGCGCAAAGCACACACGACGGGCGCGTCGCGCGGTGTGTCTGTCTGTCTGTCTGTCTCTCTCAGTGTACGGGACGGGATTACCAGTCGTGCTGTGTCACCCTAACGTGTGTTGTGACCCCACAGCTCGCACGACACACACACACACGTGTGTGTGGTGTGTCCTCACCTCACGACACTCGCCACCACCGTCCGCCAGTGTACAAAGTGAAGAACTGACCCAGTGATGATAAGGGAGTTTTGTGTGTGTGTGTGTGTGTGTGTGTGTGTCCAGTGACCGTCTCTCCCCCCTCCACCCCCCACCCGAGGCAGTCTTGTCTGGTGACAGGAAGACCAGATAACAGGACCACGTGACCGCAGCCTTGCCCTGGGGGAGGGGGAGGGTGAGAGGGGGGGGGGAGTTCAGCAGCGTAGCTCCTCCCCGGCCAAGTGTGTACATGTGTTCAGTGCCCGTGCCGCCTCACAGAGAGAGAGAGAGAGACCAGAAATGATCGCGCGTTGCGTAATTATTGTGAATTTGCCAGTACGGACGAAAGTACAGACCACCCCCACACCCCTCGCTCCCCTCCCCATCCCCTCCCCGTCACCTCTCCCCTCACGTCCGTCTATCACCGTTCCTCCTCCCGTCTGGCCCCCTGTCTCACACAGGTGTACAGACGGAGAGAGAGAGAGAGAGAGAGAGGAAGAAATCCGGAGAGGGGGAGGGGGAGAGGTGGGGGGTATGGGTCGAAAATTTGGGCGGAAAGTTGAAGGGGAGGCGTTGCCATGGTGACGGCGACCCCCTTGGAACGCGACCGGCGTGGGCCTTGTGTTCAACCCGACCTGGTTGGTCCCTACACCCAACAACCCACCCCCCCCTACCCCACCCTGGAGGTGGAGGGGGTGTGGAAGAACAGGGGGAGGGAAGGAGGAGGGGGTGGTGGTGGTGGTGGTGGTGGTCACAACCAGACCAGGACACACATAAAATAAGACCAGGATTGATTTCAGTGCGTGTCTGTGTCCCGCATTTTTGTGTTCCTGTGTCGCATTCCAGTTCTGGGGCATACCTGTATCTGGGTATAACGCGTCCTGTATCTTCGGCGTGTGTGTCCTGGGGTGGTATAACGCGTACTTCATCTTGGGCGTATATGTGTCCTGGGGCGGTATAACGCGTTCTGTATCTTGGGCGTATATGTGTCCTGGGGCGGTATAACGCGTTCTGTATCTTGGGCGCATATGTGTCCTGGAGAGGTATAACGCGTTCTGTATCTTGGGCGTATGTGTCCTGGAGAGGTTTAACACGTACTCTATCTTCGGCGTATGTGTCCTGGAGCTGTGTAACGCTCAGTGTTTCTACGGCGTGTGTGTGTGTGTGTGTCCTGGGGCGGTATAACGCGTCCAGTATCTCGGTATACGCGTCCTAATATGTACGTATCTTGGACAGGAAGACATTACGCAGATAACCTTCGAGTGTTGCCACACTTTCTCCGTCGCTGATGAAACTCTTTCGACCGACGAAACGAAACTGGTTTCATCGGTCCTTCGTATCGGGGGAGATACACCGACCATCGTCTGCCGAAACTTTCTGATGGAGATTCCCTCAGTTTTCCCCCCCACCCACCCCCTACCCTCCACCCTCGTGAAACGTAGTTTCGTTTCAAAGAATGAAGACTTGCTCAGTTTCTTTTATGACGTAGGAGTGTGATTACATTACAGAAATGGGGGTCCCACGAGTGTAGAATGCCCTGCTCATAGCTTACAAAATATGAGATTACGAATTGGCAATTACACACATACACGGGTTCTGTGTGTGTGTGTGTGTGTGTGTGTGTGTGTGTGTGTGTGTGTGTGTCTGTGTGTGTGTGTGTATGGCGAGGACATCTCTTACATCCGGTCTCCCAGGGGCTTCCGGTGTGGGTCTCCCTCATACCTATGTGAGGAGTAGAAGCAGCAGCTGTTGCGGCCCTCACACTCCTACTCTTCCTCCCTCCTCTCCTCTCCTCTCCCTCACCTATCGTCATTTCTCACTCCTCTCCCTCCCAACCCCCATTGCATGTACTCCTTTACCATCCCCTCCTCATATGTCCTCCTCGTGCCTTGGGATCGTACCGTTTTGCCCAAGAATCGTACCGTCGTGCTCGAGGATTGTACCGTCGTGCTCGAGGATTGTACCGTTGTGCTCACGGATCATACCGTCGTGCTCGAGGATCGTACCGTCATGCTCACAGATCGTACCGTCGTGCTCGAGGATTGTACCGTTGTGCTCACGGATCGTACCGTCGTGCTCGAGGATTGTACCGTCGTGCTCACGGATCGTATCGTCGTGCCTAACGACTGTACCGTCGTGCACCAGGAAAGGGCCGTACCGTCCGTCGTGTTCCTAGGTGGTACCCTTCAGCGGGCTTTTGTATGAAAAGTTCTGCAAGATCTGTTGGAGGGGAAGAACACGGAGGGGCGCCCCCAACCGCCCGCCCCCCACCCCTCCCAGGTTATCTTTACTACCTCGGGAACATGATCCCAACTCGGGGGATAAGATAAACCCCTTCAGTTTACGCCTGTGATTTACATAACACCTGCCAAGATATCAGAGATAACAGAAGGTGGGAGGGGAGTTAAGTGATATCACCCTATTGCAATACTCCTGAAAATTACGTCTATATATATATATATATATATCACCCGATGTCAGTTATCCACTTACCTAACAGCCTCAACAGAACGATGAAAAGCTGGGTTGACTGTGAGCCAATCGCCCTGTCCAGGAATGAAGCCCTGGTGGGTCGTCACATGACTCATAACCCGCTACTCGACCACTGGCGTTATGAGTGGTATTCCCACCGTCTCCGGCCAGCGTGAAACACACAGTTATTTCACACTGAAACCGGGTCTTAGATCACTGCAATCACACCGTCTTCGTCAGCACCACTTCAGACACCCTTCCACATTCAACATGATGAACCTTGCATGACTCCTGTATGTCTATAGAGGCGACTGCAGCAGCTTAAAGGACCTCACAACATGGTGGTAGTGGGTCGGTGCCTCGGGCGTCTTGTATAGACATTCTTGTTTTTTTTAACCTGCAGATCAAGAGGGTGACGACGATGTTGTCAGGTTATCCTCGAGCTGGTTATAACGCATTACTCTTACGTCAAACTAAAAGGTAAGATATCAAAGTAACGCTTAACGTTTGCCGTAAAGTAATGCGTCAGTGTCGAGCTCTGTGCCAAGGCAGCGTACTTAAAGTGCAAAATATCATGGCAACATGGACGCGGTAGGAAAAGACAATGGCAACAAAGGCTGTAGTGTTGAAATACTATGGCAACATGGGAAAAGGGGAGCAAGGTAGCAAAAGTGCATGGCAATGCGGACTGGCAGCAAAAGACCATGGCAACGAAAAGTGGCACAAAGCGCTTTGGCAACAGTAGAACACATCTAACTACTACGGCGACAGGATAACTGGCAGCCACCAAAGACCAAGGCAATGAGCTTTGACAGTGAAAAACTAAGGTAACATGATAACCAGTAGAAGAATACCATGGCAACCTACCCTATCGTAAAATATGGTAATATATCTTGCTAAAACACTATGGCAACAAGAACTGGCAATAAGATAATATGGAAACTGGCCGAGAAACAGTATAAAAAGAACAGACAGTAGATACAATGGTAACATAAGAAGTGCGAGTAAATAAGAAAAAGTTAACAAGAAAAATGGCAGTAATGTGTTGCGGCAACATGTCAACTGGTCGCAAAATTCTAATGCAATATCAGAAATGGCAGAAAAATTCGATGGCAAAATGAAAGCTGACAGCAATACAAAATAGCAAAACAGAACAAAATTTGTATGAAAACATGAGAACTGGCAGCAAAATACTACGGCAACACGAGAACTGACGGCGAAATGCTATGGCAACAAGAGCACTAACAAAAAGTACCATGACAACATGAAATCACAGCAAAATATTATGGCAACATGAAAACTGACAGCAAAATACTGAGGCAACATGAAAACTGACAGCAAAATACTGTGGCAACATGAAAACTGACAGCAAAATACTATGGCAACATGAAAACTGGCAGCAAAATACTATGGTAACATGAAAACTGACAAAAATACTATGGCAACAAAAACTTACGGCAAAATATTATGGCAACATGAAAACTTACAGCAAAATACTATGGCGACAAAAACAGCAAAATATTACGGTAACATGAAAACTTACAGCAAAATATGGCAACATGAAAACGAAGCAAAATACTATGGTAACATGAAATCTTACTGCAAAATACTATGGCAACATGAAAACTGACAGCAAAATACTTTGGCAACAAAAACAGCAAAATATTATGACAACATGAAAACTTAGAGCAAAATTCTATGGCAACATGAAAAATTGGAGCAAAATACTATGGCAACATGAAAACTGACAGCAAAATACTATGGCAACAAAAACAGCAAAATATTATGGCAACATGAAAACTTTCAGCAAAATATGGTAACATGAAAATGAAGCAAAATACTATGGCAACATGAAATCTTACAGCAAAATACTATGACAACATGAAAACTGACAGCAAAATACTATGGCAACAAAATAGCTAAATATTATGATAACATGAAAACTTAGAGTAAAATACTATGGCAACATGAAAACTTAGAGCAAAATACTATGGCAACATGAAAACCTTCGTCAAAATACTATGGCAACATGAAAACTGACAGCAAGATACTATGGCAACATGAAAACCTTCATCAAAATACTATGGCAACATGAAAACCTTCATGAAAATACTATGGCAATATGAAAACCTTCATCAAAATACAATGACATGAAAACCTTCATCAAAATACTATGGCAACATGAAAACCTTTATCAAAATACTACGGCAACATGAAAACCTTCATCAAAATACTATGGCAACATGAAAACCTTCATCAAAATACTATGACAGCATGAAAACCTTCATCAAAATACTATGGCAACATGAAAACCTTCATCAAAATACTATGGCAACATGGAAACCTTCATCAAAACACCATGGCAACATGAAAACCATCAAAATACTATGGCAACATGAAAACCTTCATCAAAATACTATGGCAACATTAAAACCTTCAAAAAATACTATGGCAACATGAAAACCTTCATCAAAATACTATGGCAACATTTGACCTCACAGCAAAACGTATTTCGTAGCATGAAATGGTTCGAGATCTCGTAAGATACTGTCAGGACGCCTTGTGGAGTCACAAACCGCACCGACCAGTGGCTGCATGCAGTCTGTACTCTACTCCCGGAGGTATACCACAACTTAACTGTGCCATTGTAGAATCCTGCAGTAAACGTGGTCTTTCAAACGGGTAGGGATGAGGGGCAGACTCCCTCGTCGATGGTTAGTAGATTATCTTAGCTGAGGTGACCAAAGGTTGCACGAAAGAGGTGCCTTTCGAGATGAATTGGGGTCACCAGTGGCGTGCCGCAGGGTTCAGCCCTGGAACTGTCGCTCTTTTTGATCTGTGTACGTAAGTAGCTTGCCAGAGGGACTACTCGTACTTGAGTGTGTTTGTTGATGGTGCTAAGGTCATCAGGGAGTTAAAGAGTGATACGGATCGCATCAACTTCCTTGGGGACCCAGATAAACTCTCTAAAGTTAGTCTGGTTCAAAGGTGAAGATAGTTCAGCCAGACTAAATGCATAGTAATGGCGATGGTACCCAGTGAAACAAAGCCTCGATACGACTATGCGAGTATCATCTACCAGGAAATAAGCTTAAGGGATCCGTGTGTGAGAGGGACTTGGGAGACGACATTTTTAACTAGCCCCACCTTCACAGCATTGTAAAGGGGACAAACTGTGTGCTGGTAAGTATCCTAACTGCATTCAAGTAAACGGATAAGGAAATATTCGTGGTAAACTAGTCCTTTATTTTTCCCTTTCATTTTTCTCTTTATATTTCAATTAAGGCCCGACCTTGATGTGGACTTTTGTCCATGACTGGAGCCTTAAGAAAATAAAAAAGAAAATCAAACATTAGATACAAACTAGATTATAATTCTCAAGTCTGGTGACAGCACTCAAAGAAGCACAAAAAAAAAAAAAACTGATAGAGAAGGTCCATATGAGAGAAACGAAGGTATTACCAGAGCTAAGAAAGTTTGGGGAAGTCATAGAGGCCATAAAGCTGTCCATCATGGAAGAGGGAAGAAAAAGGGGTGACCTGAAGACAACCCTTACATTTTTAAACCAATTTTGATGAAGTAAAGGGAGAACAGTTCTTCGAACATGAAATCAAGCAGGAAACTTATAATGGATGAATGGTATAAACTGAGTAATGAAAGTGTGCACGCCGAGAGCATACAGAAGTTTACAATGTTGTATTACAGGGAAACTTCATGAGATGGAAGAGCCTCATGAGTGTAGAACTCCCTCCCTGTAATGTTCTTATAGATGTGACACGGGCAGATATGAGGCCCTAATCAATGTAATCACATGTTAAAGAAAAACTTCTAAAAAAAAAGGACCAGTTATTTTCCCATAGGAAAAAAAAAAAAAAAGAATGTGGAGATGGCCTGGACAAAAACATTACCCGGTCGTTGTCGTCTTGGATGAAAGGAAAAAAGTAAGATGACATTTGACAAAAGACTTCAGAAGAGATTAATAAGAGCTCCTGTGATGCTGGTAGACTCGACTCATTAAACTGAAAGGCGAGGCAAAGAGGCATCACCACAACAGCTTCATCTTACGCGGAGAAGATTTTGTAATGCTATTAATGTGGGATTTCCGGAACAGAGTAGATAATGTCATGCCGAGCACGTTGACGTTATTGCAACGCTGAAGTGTAGTATTCTGAAATCTGATAGTGGAAAAGAAAGCGAGATTCAGTAAGAGATATAGGTAGGTACTGTGTTTTGACACTACTAAGTTTAATAAAGTTACCGTTTCCCCACCCCGAGATGGAACTCAGGTGAGAATAAAGAGAAGAAATAAATTCAGCTTAAGAAAAACGGAGATATACGAATGAGGAGGGAAGGAAGAGTGAATTCAAATGTGTTGAGAGTGGAATGAGCAGCGTACGGGTGACTATGATCAGAGGGTGGAGAAAGATCATTCACGGAGAGACGAGATAGATGGCCAGCGACAGGAGAGAACTGTGAGGGACGCCACTGTCGGAAGCAAGGATAAGGGGAGGGAAGAGCTCGCGCCATCAGCGTCTGCCGCGATGGCACAACCAGGGAGGAAGTCGTGAACTAGAGAACTAAAAAAGCCAAAGGAAGGAAGTTTAGAGAGAGCCATAATTTATGCTACACCCGCTCAAGTGTGCTGGGGATGTTGATGACCACGACAAAATGATTCCTTTACACTATGCAGGATACAAGATGGTTCATGTGTCACCAGTACCCAAAGGAAAATCTAACCTGCCCAGACAATACCGACCCCCAAGCTTGACGCTGTAAGTAACAAAACTCCCAAAAAAGGGATTAAGATCTCATTAAGACTCTTAACTATAATATCATGAAACATATGTAACCTCTAAGCATGAAATGGAGGTCGGGGCGATCTGCTTTTAAGGGAAAACTGAAGTCCTCATCAACATGCATCTGCGTATGAAATTACGTGACCGCACATCAAACAGTGGTTGAGAACTGAGCTCGGAATTGGAATTTAAGGAAAGTGCATGCGGTCACGGGTGTGGGCACCGAGTGTGGTAGAATAGCTCTTCCTCAGTATCATAAAAACTTTTGGCGACTGCATCATCTTACAGGGGAACCTAAGCACACTCCAAAGTTGGTCTGATACATGACTGATGAAATTCAACACACAGTGAAGGAAGGCCTCGATATATATATCATCTAGCAGGAAATTAATCTCTTACAAGAGATCCACGTTAAGAAATAATACGTGACAAGCTGTCTGCTGGCAAATATCAGAAGTGCATGAAAAATTCAGCAAGCTATTCTCCTACAACATTAAGTCAAAACTATTTAATCACCGTACTTAAATAAAAACAAAATACTAATGAAGAAAGTCCAGAGGAGGGCAACAAAGACTGTACCAGAGTTAAGAAATTTGAGTTACAGGGAAAAGTTAAAGCCTTTGAATTTGTCCACCAGTTACAAGACACAAACAACGAGCAATTCCTCGAACGATGCAAAGATAAAACAACCTGAGGCCGTAACATGAAAGCAGGCAAGAATCATGGTTGAGAAGGTGCAAAGACGTAGCATGGAATAAACTACACGATGAAACTGAATGCGGACAGCACACAGAAATTCAAAAAGTTGCGTGACTGTAGAGAACATTCAAGAGATGTGTCCCCACGAGTGTAGTAGAACCCCCACCCCGTACACAGTACAAACAGGTAATTACATGTACATGTATAAACAAGCGCAGGAAGACACAGCGTCACGCACACATCTATGGCAAGCACCATTTCCATCAATATATCATTGCGTTCTCGGGGTTCCGTTTTAACTTTACGCCACTGTGTCTGTTTGTGAAGGATGCGTTATTCTGGACCTCATCCACACACAAGGACGCTGCATGAATGGGAGTATAACGGACGACTTGAAATAATACACAGACAAGAGTCTGGCACGGAGGTTCCTAGGACGGGACTCGTTAAAAGTTAAATGGAAGGTTTTAAATGACAGTTTCTGTTTCTCATGAGAAAGATATCACGTTACAGACTTTGCTGTCAGGAGAGAGAGAGAGAGAGAGAGAGAGAGAGAGAGAGAGAGAGAGAGAGAGAGAGAGAGAGAGAGATACATAGAG